>CM023200.3:10183433-10276983 GCA_004115045.4 Sinella curviseta | reverse complement strand
ACAAAAAATAGTACGACGAGCTCTCTAAGCTTAGCTCTGTGTGTGACTAGAGAGTCGAGTGTTTATGAGCTGAGCTGTTTTTAGTTTTGCTTATTTCGAGTGCTGACCTTGGCTCTTTGTGTGTGCGAGCAAATAACATAATGTATGCCGTGATATATCTTGGCTTATATATATTTATATGGCATGGTGATGGTGGTGGTAATGATGACGCTGAATATAATTTTGTTGGCTGGTTTTGACGCTGACGCTGAAGATTATTACACGAAATGAAAATGTATTTATTATGGAAATGAAGCGATGCGATGCAACAGGAGCAGTAAAAAGAAGAAAAAAATATTGTCAGCGATACGCTCTGATGCACTCTTCACAAGTATATCGCCACCACTCTGTTATGTGATGATGTGATGGTTAAGTAAGATTTTTTTTGAAAAAAAATATATAATATGTTATCAATGTCTGCAAAAAGAGTGGAATCTGATAGGCTGTAGAAAACTGCATATATGTTTGGTGAGAAATTAAAATGGGTGGGCTTGTAATATTATGATATGCATCATGAGAAATATATGAAGTAGCGCTGATGATGAGAGGATATCAAGTTTAAATCTGACGAGATGGCCTTGTTGGTTGTTATAAAATAATAAAATTTGTTGTGTTGGCTGAAAAATTCAAAACAAGAGGAGAGTGATATAATTTATTTTGGATGCTGCATCAAAGAAAGAGAGAACTTTAATTAAATTGGAATATGGGATGATAAGGGATAAGGATGATAAGCGGTTATATGAGGTGACATGACTTGATAAGTTTTGATGACAAGTTCTTGTAAGTAAAAAAAGGAGGCGGAGAGGAAGAGGTCAGTGACAGGAAGATGGTGATAAAGTGCAGTGGTACCTAACTGCATGTAAACGATGTTTAATTAAATTATGGATTATATTTTTTTGCGCAGGATTACAGTTGGGAAGAGCACGGATTTTCGCTGGTGAATCGTCTTTACGCTGAAGTGGGTCAGATCCTTGACGACAAGTTTAAGGTTGCGCAGAGCATGACGTACTACACGATAGGTGGCAGGGCGAACGTGGACACGACCAAGTTTCGAACCGCTGTTTGGAACTATATCCAGTGCTTGTATGGAATCCGGTAAGAACTTGAAAACTTAACAAAATAAAATAAATATTTCTAATCAGTTTAACCGATAAGTTAAGGAAAAAGAAATAAAGATTGTTTTTAGATTATAAAACCTTAGCCAAACATAATAATAATAATAAATTATATAAGAAGGAAAAGGTCAGCTTAATATTAGTTTGATTCTTAGACACTGGACAAGATTTATTACATTTAACGACTGTACGGTAGCCAGCATTTGCAATTAAATTTGATGAAAATACGCTTAATGACCACCACAGGTTATGAGAGCTATTTAATTAAGTTTCTTCTGGTAGATTTTTTACGAGGTGCTAAAATAGTTTCCCTGTTCAAAGATAAAAATAAATGCACACGGTAGTCGCGTTGTGAATGACCAGTGGTCAGCAGTCCATTGGATTAATATAGTTACGTAATATGTAGTATGATTTATTAATAAAATCGGCTTTCAAGGAAAACAGGTTGCGAAAACGTTTATTGTACCAAAAGCGGCAAGTTCTTGTAGCTTATGTTGTTAATTGAAATGCTGACCAGGTAGATGCAGCTAGAGCAGCAGTTGTTGATCGGGCAAAATTATTATGTAAATACAAAGGAGGAATAGTTGTTTTATTTGTGGGTGTGAAGAAGCATGGGAAAATTACTTAATTATCTTGGCAACATTTCATTTCTTATAATTATGCTTCTTCTTCGTTTTTCTAAATTGAATAGACATGACGACTATGATTATGGCGAGGTAAACCAACTTCTGGAGCGACCTCTCAAGGCATTCATCAAAACGGTTTGCTGCTACCCGGAAAGAATTACCAAGGCGGATTACGATAATGTCATGAGGGAGTTTAAGCACAGCGAAAAGGTAAACATTCTAACCAAAAAACTAAATGGATTACACGCCATCAACATTTTGTATTGTTATTAATAATTTGTATTTATTTTTGAATTTTTTTATAGGTTCATGTTAACCTGATGATTATGGAGGCTAAACTACAAGCCGAGCTGCTCTACGCGCTAAGGACAGTCATGAATCTCATGTTTTAAGGGGACGGATTTTTGCTAACTTGATAAATTGAGAATGACTCTACCTATTGTGGATTTTTAAAAAGAAAACTAATTAAGATCTGTATAAAAAATGGAGGCGATTATTTTGTGAACAATTTTCACTGCATTAGTTGTCAGGATGTCGTATGAGAAATAATACTTAATGGCGATTTCGATGTATTTTGCTAGACATGAAAATATATTGGGTTTTAAATAGTAAGTGTTTAAGGGATTGGAAAATGAGAAACATTTCAAGTTTGGTTTTTGCTCTGATCTCAAATAAAAAAAACAAGATTGCAACTTTTAGAAAAAAGAATTGACATTGTTTATAACTAGATGGTGTAGAAGTGTGTAGAGTTTTTTTAGTGACGCGTAACTATAGTAGCTTTTGTTGCAAACATCAATGCAGAAATGATTCACGGAATGGAAAGTTGAAGGGATATGAAAGTTGAGCAGAAAATCTCTTAATTTATCAATTTGTTGAACGAGATAAGATGATAATGTTGAACTGCGTTTATTCAAAATAAACACAGTGTTTACCAAAAAGGAAAAAAAGCGAATAATGAAATTATGGAATAATATTTAGCAACGATAAGAGCAATGCAATAAAGTTAGCAATGAGCGAACTATAAAAAAATATGAGTTGTCTTTGAACAGCGGGATGGCGTGTCGACGTAACCAGTAATTCAATATTTTCGGGGGTATGATGTTATAACTACCTGTTATATTATGGCGACTAAGCGACAAATTATTGAAGAAAGGAAATATAAAATTAACCGTTGGCTTGATGGAGATAAGGGATGCGAATTGTAGTATTTAGATTTTAAGATAATTAATTATTACTTGTGAGGATATGGATTGGAGGTGAAGCCAATATTTTTGGAGTTTTTGGAATGATAGTAAGATTTAATGGATCAGGGAAAATAGAAAGGCAGAGTTGACAAGAGTGAGGACGAAATCGACTGATGATTAGTTCATTAACTTAGATAGATAGATAAACGTTTTTGCGTGGCGCTAGTAGTAAATATAACTAATAAATGCTTTTTCGGTTAACTTTTAATTGTTAGCTAAACTTGTTAACTTGTTCAAGGCAAGAATATTTGGAAGACGCGAGGTACTCAAAAATACATTATGTAAATCTTTATAAGGATTTGTAATACGATGCGCATTTTTTTGTAACACTTTTTTTGTGTTTAGGTTAACAATTTTAACATTTTTACGTTATGAAAAGTCAACAACAAACTATATATATAAATAATTACTGTATTTACTACAATTTTAATTTCTGCTTTTCTAATACATTACTACGTGCATATGCCGTTAATTAATTTTAAGTTTAATTGTAATATTTTTTACCACTAAAAATTTTCTCAAAACAAAAATAATGCAGTCATTAAATTCGTTTCAATATATTTTAACCTCATATTAGTTGAAATATATAGTTTTTAGATGCGGTGTTAATTTCATTAAAATAGCGCCGAAGTAAAAAATGTTCCAAAGACAAACAAAAACAAGTCAAAAATATAATGTTTAAAAAGTGATTTGCCGATTTGTGGTAACTAGCTAGAGAATAGATATAGTTTAAATGTTAATTACACGGAGAGAACCCGTTTTGGAATCTAGATAGTGTTAAATAGTTAATTAGCGATTATAATTAGAGCAGATTTCGAAAAGCGGATAATTTGAAGGACGATAAGAAATACGGAAGTGTATTTCGATATGGAATGGAATAGGTCATGACAGAAAAATAAAACGGGAAGACTTTTGAAAGAGAAAGCTTTACAAAGTAAACTCAGAAAAAATATAAGTAATTAAATATGCCAGCAAAAACCAATTTATTTACCTGTTCATAAAAAACTTGTTGCTATATAAAATTTATACGTTTTCTGCGTAGCAATATATATAAAAATACTTTTTATGCCGTTTTACCTACATTTTTGTTTTGCTGTAATTCGTAAGATTAATAATAATAAAAAATGTAATGTTGATAACAATAATTGGTACAGATAAATATATAAATATTTTTTAGGAATTTTAAGCTGTAACTAGAATATGATAAGCAATTTTTGTGACGATAAAGCAATCATCATATGACTATGTAATGTGATGATGATAAATAATGAAATCAAGGTGGATTGGTATAAGAATTTTTTTTGAACTTGTACCAAAAAGCAAATATTTTGTAAGAGTGAAAGCAGGTGAAAGTGAATGTACATTTTGGTTTGTTCAATGAATGAAGCTAGAAAAAAAAACTGATGGAAAACTGAAGTGATGGAAAAGGCTAGATTTTTTCAAGTTTTTGTGAACAATTTGTCAAACCTACCAAACTTTTGACGGAGTTATAATAAACGAGATTTATTATTAAGCTTGAAAATGAAGATTATGTTCGCATTTATTTACGCGGATACGTTTAAACCATACAAACTCAGGTACAAGTATGATCACAAGGAAATTGGCAGTATATTTTCTTCATAGAAGACAAGCCAGCATCTGATGTTATCCTGATGGATTGTTAGCAGAATGCATGGTTCATAATTTATGGATTCACTGAATCATGCCACATTATCTCGGACATAATTGAATTATAGGCAATGAAGGAATTTAGAAAAAGCGAATTTATTTATTTTTGAGACCATGCGCCATAGCCATCTAGTGGAACAGTATATAATAAATTGTTTACAGAAAATAATTTTATATTTTGAAAATGACTTCAGTTTCTTCTGGCTGTCGGTATGTTGTCAACTAAATTTTTATCATTGCACAAATCTCCGTTGCAGGTACACATGAAGGTTTCGTGGTCGGTATTCCAGGAACTCATTGAAACACACTCCTCCTTGTCCTCTCCAGGTTGGGAACAGTACCGAAATTTTACTTCCCCGTCGGCAACGGTGTGTACGCATTGTGTTACTCCAGCGTCGCATTCCACAATTTCCTGCTTTTTGACCTTACACCCGGCCCCCTCGCAAACCGTCTTGTAGCATTTGACTAAAAATTATCAGACGAAAGAGCTTGGATAATGTCCATAAATGAAATGCTGTATTCCACCGTTACAAATTGCTAGTCTTTATTGATTGTTACTTACCAGAAAAAGTGAGGCCAATGCTTGTAAATAGGAGAAAGGTTATCACGCCAAACTTGAATTCCATGTTTCCTTTAGCAGCAACAAAACGAGCAACTAACCTTGGTGTGTGTATCCGTATCTGGTGCAAACTGAATGCTTATTAACGACAACGGGTGCAGTGAGGCGTGCTTTTTTACTTGAATGTATGTATCTATTTGTGAGTTTTAATTGATCAATTTTAATGTCCGTGACGCATGTATGTATAAACAATGTGTGGAATAGATCAGTCAGCCATAAAAGAAGACTATCTCATTTTCCATCATAAATACCGAAGTATATTTACCCAGAAGCAGAACTACCAACGCACTCCACTACCGGAAGCATGAAATGCTTGAAAATGTAGTTATTAGGTAGCACTTTAGTGCTAACTTATAATTTCGTTGTGTGTGTCTGTCCGTCCGTCCGTCCGTCCACGCGATATCTTTCGAACGGAGACGAATTTTTGAATTCTGTTTTTTGCATTGGGTTCCTAAGCTCATCGCGACTGGCCCCATTGATTTTCAACCCTGTAGGTCAACGGAAACCGTTAGAAACCGTTACAAGGTCAATTTTTTTCAATGTAAACATATGCCAAGTATCATATCATTCGACTCGTCTATGAATATAACGCATAGATCTGAGGTCAGTTTGAGGTCAAAGGTTATCGTTTAAAGGTAACGGCGATTTCAAATAATATTTTTTCGTTTTATGCTCTCCTGCTTAAACGGCCAAGAATTTTGAACTCCTTTATGCTTGCCAACCCCATATGCCAGCGAGGTCAAATAGCAAGTGACATATCATTCGACTCGTCTATGAATGTAGCACATAGATCTATGGTCGTTTTGGGGTCAAATGTCACCGTTTAACGGTAAAGACGTTTTGAAACTTTTTCGTTTTTCTAGCTTTTAAACAAAAGTGTTTGCTAAAGTGCTACCTCTTTATGTTTTCTTACAAAACCTAGTTGTGATTGATTTGTTTGTCTATATGTGTGTCCGTAAGTCTGTAAACACAATAACTTTTGTTAGTATTGAGTGATTTGGTCCAAACTGGGCCTGGCGGTACCCCATGTCATGCGAAAATTCGGAATTGATTTTAGGCCTCCGCGGGTCAACCCCACGGGTATGGTGGGGCATGAGGTCACCATGCATGTTTATGGGAAAACTGTTATCGGCTTATCTGATAGAGAATTTTATGCTGATCATTTTTTGTCACGGCGCCATGGGTCAGTTTTACCACCGTTCGGAGGGTCGTTGACCATTTCGAATTTCTCCATTGACCCTAGGGTCAACAAGTGGTCAAAATATTTTATTTCGGAAATCGATCAAAACTGAAAGGTTAATGTTTGGATAGGTGATCTGAATGTCACATTTGTTAACTTCACATACAACACGCTTCACGTAGTTTTTTAATTCGGGTTTACACCCGTCCTAGTTCTGATTGCGTTAACATCGATCACGTGTTAAATGTGGTAACCTACAAGCTCCGTGGAGGTAATGTGTCTAGATTACGTTAACAGCATCAGTAGGATGGGAAATAATTTACGGCAAAATAGTTCCCCTTGTTTCCGAGGAATCCTTATACATCCTTCTTTACATCCCAGAACCGTGGTCTCTGCGTCGCGTGGACACAGCTGACAGCTGTAGTATACCACCACAATACAGCCTACCGTGTTCAGTGTTTATCATTATAGTTTGTATTCTCACATGGCCCCGTTCCTTTCTACGTTCCGTTCTACTATTGGCGCGAGCCACCACCACTGATCTAAAAAGCAATACGTTGCGTTCCCTATTCCGTGCGTGTCGAGACCTGTTCCTGCTCAGGGTTGCTTTGCGCAGCTCAGCTGCAGGTTTGTTTTGTTTTGGTTGTATTGTATTTACAGAGTACTGAGCAAAGCAGATAAATACGTCGTGTAATTCTGGCATTATGGATAGGTAAACGAGACCGATTTCAAATATGGCAACAGTTTTAATATACGTGGCTTAACAGGGACTGATAAGGGTTCATGATAACCGAAGAGCTCTCTGTAACTTTATGAAACTCATTCCGTAGATGTAAACGAGACCCCTGATTTCAAATATGGCATCAGTTTTAAAATCCGTGGCGTATCAAGGACTGATAAGGGGTCATGATAACCCAATAATTCTCCGCGAGTTCATTAAATTAATAGAATTGGGGGGTTTAATGATAGAAATCAGGATTTAATAATAGAATTGAGTATTTATTGATAGAATTGGGTTTTTAATGATAGAATTGGGTTTTTAATGCTAGAATTGGGTTTTTAATGATAGAATTGGGTTTTAATGATAGAATTGGGTATTTAATGATAGAATTGGGTTCTTAATGATAGAATTGGGTATTTAATGATCGAATTGGGTTTTTAATGATAGAATTGGGGATTTAATGATCATTAAAATCATAACGTTTGCTTTGGTTTAGCAATGATATTTAATACTAATAATTCCAATTCAATGCAATGACCAAAAGGCTCATAAGACTGTAACTTTAAAAATTGCAGTTCAACTGCATTTGCCTTTGTTGCAGCATGGAAGAATATTTGGAAAAAAGTGTTGCCTTCATTTGAAACTCGTTTGCATATGCATACCTGAAAAATATGCACCAATTTTATCTACATACTCTCTGCACGGAAATGTTGCTCAAAAATTGATTGGACGGCAGCACATTAGTAGATCTGGTAGCATTAAGTTTCGCATACTTTACTGGCATCGTCATATATTATATTAACTGCTTGTAGTCGACTAATGCTACAAAAAAAGTAAAGTGTAAACTTTAACATATAACTACCGGAAAAGCGATGTAATTCGAAGTAACAAATTAGGTACGAGTTTGACCATGACATCATGCCAGAAAAGTTGCACATGCATATGGAATTATGTAGTAAAAGTATAAAACGACTAGCGACTCATATCCTGCACGCTCCACGCCACTGCCATTAGTAATATTTGACAGATGGTATCTTGGGAAACAACTATCACATTGAATTCCTCTATCCGCTTATACATTAAATATTTTTGACGCTGCGGTCACACAAACACCAACAAGAACGTCGTCGAGCATAGTTCCTGCCAATGACATGGTACATGGCTGAAAACCAACAGGAATGGTCGCCTTTGACCAAGGAGTCTGTGTTCCAGATTCGAGCCAGATCTTACCGTTGATATTTACAGACAGACACACACGTCTATCAATACTACTTCTGTTCAAGCATTTCATTCTTATAGTAGTTAGTAATTGCCATGAGGCGTTTATTGTCAGCGTACTATGAAAAGTGTAGATATAAATACGGTTTATTGCGGCTGTAATGTGCACGAGAATGACTCAAACAATAGGCAAAGTTAACGTCAGTAACGTCACGTCTAGACATGTAAGCACCAAAGCATTTGACACCGTGAATGCTGAGTATTTAAGTATTTCCATGACTGTATTTTGAACTTAACAGCTTACGATGTTGAAAGATCTTTCGAACTCTTTCCAATAATGAAAAGATAAGCCCTTCTTAACTCTGTTCCGAAATTGGGAATTATTGTGGTCAACGCTTGGGAGGAAGGCTTCAAATACTCTTCAAATAGCTTAGTATAAGCCATCCGACAGAGGCTTGGATATCAAAGTCAAATCAATGAGAAAATGCGGTTTTAATAGTGAGTCTAAACACTATCGTCCGTATCATTTTGATTCATCAAACGCTTGTACTAGAAAACTTTCAAGACTTCTTAAAATTAACAATTGGCTGATCACACATAGATCGTGTGATAATTCAATAGGCCGAGACTCGTGTGTTGGTAGCTTCTTTACTGTTTCATGTGAATGTATCGATAACGTAAAATGTTTAAATGCTTATACAAATGTGACAGTCATTATTTTGAGAGAGACAGTAATATTCAAATTGAAGTGTAATATTGGACCATGCGCCATCCTATGTTCCTAAATTATTTGGCATGCATATTATGCAAGTAAGATTGTGCAGAATCTGATTATATTTTTTTGTTTTGGGATTCAAGAAATAATTCATTGATATGTTGTCTTTTCATTTCCATCATGCTATGGATTGCTACAATGAGATGATATGGTGGCTTGTTATATTATCATGGTGGACCCAGTTGAGGGAATAACTCTTCCGTGAACAACGGAAAGCCTTCCGCCGCAGTATCGTACCCTCCCCATTATTGCCCGCTTTGTATATGTGGATTGTGAATTGCGACGTTGACCGAATATGTTATAAACGTTGTAACGCTTATTCGCTGCTGAAAGAATTTAGATATGGTGTAACCTTTTGAATGACTATTTATATGCATTGTTATACTATAGTTTTATTGATGTAATTTCTTAGAACTTAGTGTAATTGTTTACTCATATCCAACGTTTGTGATACAGTTTCGATTAACATGTTTGGATAAGTGCAGTAAAGCCTATCATATATATATATATATATACTCGGCTCGGATTAGATAATTAAAAATAATTTGACATATCCAGATTCCATTTCCTGCATTGCTCAACTGATACGTCAAAGCCCCAAAGTATTATATGAGGGCGGATCGGCACAACCAACTGGACCTTTTGAAAGCTTGATATCAAGCACAAAATCTCTAAATTTTTCCATTATTTTTGGAATATCGTCACTCAAGTCAGCGGTTCCATATGGCACCATGAACTTCTTTGCTTTGTCATCCCAATCTGGAATTACTTCCGTTGTTAAAAGTAAAAACGGAAATATTTCGTTTTTCCTCATTATTTCTCCAACAAACGACGTTTCTGGGTTATACATATTCTGGCAATTATCGGTTCCATCTCCTCTGAAAGGTCTTCCACCAGTGAACTTGTAGCAGCAATGTGTTTTGTCATCTGACATGAGAAAAATCACCTTTGCTCTGTCGTAGTTAGAATCCACATGAGACCCAGTGGTCCATCCAATTTTCGGGTCCGATGCTGTCAAAAGTAATCCAGCAAGACCAGCTTCACTGTCACCACTGGCCAAAAACTCGATTAAATTATTCTGAGCTAGGTGCTTAATTGGACCAGAATCTTCGGCAAGTTTTGTGCTAAACGTATAGCATCCTTCCCTATGAAGTAAAGAAATGTGATTTTAATTTTTAAAATCCAATTAATGCTGTTACATGAAAATCATAATTTAAGCATGACTTTAGAGAAAGTTCTTACGGTTCCACATGGTGTACTTCGCCATCAGTTTCAATTTGGTACTTTGAACAGTCCCTGCTTGCTGGGGCGTCCTGGCGACAATCAAAATCAGAATAATACGTCATTCCGAAGCGGCAGTCCTTGTAGTCCTTTTGCATTTCGTCTGCCACTGCAATTAACCTCGGCAATTCACTTAGAACAAGTCGAGAAGACCGGTCAATCAAAAACACTACCTCCAACGATATATTCTTATCACGGTAGCAATAGTCAGACCCCGGCTCATAAAATGCCAGGGCACTTAACTTTTCCTGGTACGTTAGCCCATGTACCATGTTTCCGATCAGAAAAAGTTTCGTTATGAAAATTGTGAAAAACATTTTGTTTTGTTCTGTTTTTGTGATTACAAATTTAGCAGTCACCGTGATTGCCACCAAAACAGAAATGACATCCATGAGCACTTGCATTGGCATCTATACAGGTCAACACGACAGGCTTGACAGGTAGCAACTGCGCATTATGGTGTATTGAGTTTATGTGCTATTGTTTAAACACGTAACCCATTTCTCATGCATCGCTCATCTTAAAGCGTCAATAATTTTACTTCGTTTTAGCATCCCCCAATCGTTCTAGTTTATTACTAAAAAATATGGAATAATTATCTCAAGAAGTGGTAGGTGAAGAAGGGTAAACATGCGATGCATATTTACAGCAGTTGTAATTGCACAATGCACGTGCCTTATTAAGTTTATCGTAAATACTTGTGACCAATATCTGTACACTGCAATGTCAATGGCGTAAATAATGAAAAGCATCATTTTTTGTTGTATTAATGTCAACGTTGTTACGACTTTGCTTTAATTGTCAATAAATTTCGACACGTGAAATTTATTTTCTGTCATATACCATCGAATGTGATAAAGAAAGTGAGTCGTTCTAGCTTCCGTATTAGATTTCAGAACTACAAGAGTCACAGTTTATTTATTCTTCCCATTGTTTGTTTTTGTATTGGGGGCGTAGAACATGAGTCGTTAACATACTGCATTGTTTCTTAATCTGAAATGTTTTCCACGTGTACCAACAAACATGTAACATGAGTAATATGTTCGCATTTGATTATATCCATGTACGACGCAGTCGCATGACCTAACCTTTAACAAAGGTTAAAGTCATGCGTTGTGAGGAACGTGACAAGTCTGAAAACAAGACGAATGTGGATCTTACTCCTTACATAGCTCGCATTTAGCTACAGATCATCACTTCGGTAAGAAGTTGCTGAACTTTAATTGTGCGAAAGGAACAGGTTTATATTTCGGGTTTCAAGTCTATCAGAACCTCTTCGATCACCTTAGAGGATGAATTATAGTGTTCAAGTTATTCTATTTTGGCTGGCTGGCTTGTCACTGGGTGAGTATATTTTCTACGGTTCTAACTATAAATTTACTATTTGAAAATGAATGCTATATTGTTCTATTGTTTGTATTATTGACAGCTAAAGACAATTGTGATGATGGATCCGGGAATCTTATTAGAATTCCGAACACGAGGTATTACATTGTTCAAAATCCCAAGACCCGTGGCGGTTGGGTCAACCGTACAGACGCCGTGAAGCAATGTGAGAGGTACAATCTCACATTAGCAAGGATATCAAATATGGTCACAATGGCAATTGTTGGAAGAAACATTGAAGACGTAGTCACAAAGTTAAAACTTATGGATACATGGTGTAAGTGGTACTGAAAATTTTAATTTTTCGTCAAAAGAACAATTTGGATGAATACACGTACTGATCACTAAATCCTTATGGACAGACTGGCTGGATAATTCCTACAACCCAAAAAAGAAAACCTACGTGTTTGGACAAAATCCAGGATCAAATGAAGTAATGCGATTCACTTTGCTTAACTATCGTCCACCAAGGTAAGATATCAATACAATTTAGTTACATGTATCACAACGTACTGCCTAGAATACAGTAGTACCTTTAGGACTGCAGTTTCATCTGGCCACCAACGATTAGAAATACTAATTATTAGTACGGTTCCATTCCATAATTTTATTTTTGATAGTGATGTGAATTCTGCTACTTAGTCTTAGATTATTCCATGTATCAGATATACAACCAACCAATTTACAGCGTCAGATTCATACACAGTTGATGCAAGTCAGGGGTAACATGGAAACGATATTATATAATATTTTAAATAAGTTTCCGGTGCCGTCCTCCGTGTTTCATATTATTGTATGGCAAAGTATTAGCTTGCACAGAAACGCCAAGGTTATTATATTTTCACCGGTACGCACGTATTTACTACTTCGTGTAGCGCGTTACATTTCAAGATAGTTGATGGTGTTGGGGTTGGCGGCCGGCGGCGTAGTCCAATACTGTTGGTGTGCCGACGTAAGATGCCACCATTAGACCAAAATTCGCATTTAATAGAAATCGATGGCTTGCAAATGGCCACCACAAAACGATCCTAAATTGGAGTCGTCCTATGATAGTTTCTGGTATGACGAGAAAGTCGAAAATCAGTAAAGTTTCGGTAGCCCAGCAACTGAGAATGTTCAATGTATACGGTTACGTGTTTATTTATGTCATAACTGGATTACATATGGCAATACTGGAAAGTTATAAAATTATAGCCTTGTGTATTTGATATGGTAATAAGATGTGCTATTTAATGATATGGGTCCTTAATATCTATACAATGTACACGTGCGTAAGAGGGAAGGTGTAATGTCATTCAAGATCGCATCCAAACGTCCTCATTAAAATCCAAAACATTATTTTCGCTGGACGTAACAGATACGAAATTCCGTATTTACTTGGATTAATTACCAATGTATCTCTAAATATCTAATTTATTTGTTCATGTGGTTGTTGTAACTGTGTTGTACAAAATTATTGTTATTAATTTGTTAGGCCGATTGGTGAGGGAACTCATATAACATATGACGGGAAACATCAACCAAACAGCACATTTGATCAATGTTTAACGTTGGCTCTTCCGCACCCGGGACTTGACAGGCAAATTCGAATGGGCAGAATTTTGTAAGTTAGCTCATTTTAATAGTACTATTGAAGGTATTATTGCGTCACGTGGATGTGCATAATATGCACTGCATATGATTTCCTTTTGTATTACAGTGGTCATAACACGGTTATAGAAGAACGGGCCTGCACAAGCAAAAAGGCGAGTGTTTTGGAATTTAGGAAGCCTCATTACATAATATTCTATATATTTTTGTAATAATATGTACTCATTTTATTGCAGGGACGACATGCTCTTTGTGAGAGTAATATTCCATCTTGCAACATCACTAGCGCTACAGCGTTTGAATTATCGGAGGGTAAGAGTAAATTTAACAGCGCTTAAACAGCATTTACAGATTTACGATGGTTTTACTTAATGGTTACAGATAAGCTTCCATATTTCGAGGATGGGCTTTGGATATTCGGAAAAAGAGATTACATAGGGAACTGGCAACAGGTATGCGAATCTTGAGATTACAATTCCAGGTCACACTTCATTCAAGTTTTTGTACAGTATCGTTTCGAATTCATAATTAGAAACAATTCAAGGAGGCTACAGAGTACTGCAAATCACTAAATCTTGAGGTTCTGGAGCCTAGAAATCAAGAAATGGATTTAATACCGTACTTAAAGATGTGGAGCCGAGGCATGTAGAAAATATCAGAAACGTTGAGCATTATCAATGTTACATGCCATAACATTTTAAAATTCTTTGTAACAGGAATCACAGTTTCGCAGTATTGGACCTCGCTTTCATATGATGCAAGCACTATGGAATATTATGATAAGAATGGAGCCAAAGTTAACATCCAAAACAAAATTAATTTTTCCGGAAGGAACATCAAAAAGCCGGAGGGACGTGCCGGAAAAGGCAATTTGTTTTGTGTGGTCTTATCCGTATCTTACGAAATGGTGTCACAAATGCCTTGTGGAGACCCGACAAATCCGAAATGTGTCTGGAGCTTCCTCCAATACATACCTGCCAACTGTAATAACTATCATTCCGTCATTTGTCAACCAAAGAACACTGAGAATCGTGGGTTCAAAATTTAAAAAAAATCGTACATTAGCACGCTTAAATATTTAATGGAAGTTTAATATTTACCAATTATATTGGTCATTTAAGGAACGATAAGTTTTAATGAGCAGTACTTCAGCAACGTTGATACAGCCCTTACGGATATTGCTCTGGAACCCTTTGGTTTTGCGAGTAATAAAGACAGTTACCGAAGCAAATACAAGGTGCGGAAAATTATCATGCAATTAAATAAATACATGCATACTCACTCATGCTTGCTACTTATTGACTTCTGTATTTTTATAGCAAACGTTTGGTAGTCTTGTGTGCCCTGAAGGATATCGAATGCTAAGAGAGAATAACACAGTTTGGAGTAAAAAACCAAGCGGACTAAAAGAAGATTTGTACACTTACGACTACAAGGACAGTTATTGGGTCATTGATGGAGAAGTGTTCCGGAAACACTATAACTCCACATGCACAATATCTGAACCGACAGGGGATGGCCACAGCAGGACATTTTCAAAGGTTCCGTGCCACACTTGGCATTTTTATATCTGTGAGAAAGATGATAACAGTAAAATACACGTACCATTTTCAGGATACGTTACTACAACCCCAACTAGTAAGCCAGTATTACCATTTGAGTAATTCATTAAACCATTAATTACAAATTTGCTAAAACAGCTGTAATATTTGTTGCAGTGAAGTGGGATAAAGGACCCCAAGGGCGCATCTACCCGATCCTGACAAAACTGCAGGATGGTAACAAATGAGAAACCAAGTGATTACGACATATATTCCAAGTGTGCATGCCTTCACAATTTTATTAAGAATTGGGATTTGGAATTAATTTGGAACAATATAATAAATAAATAAATATATCGGTTTAATGTAAAAGCAAACATAAATTCCGTCCATTTGTATTGCGACCGATTTATTCAAATTTGTTAATTTTCGACGGAACGCATTTCGATGGTAACAAGCTTTTGTTAATATGGCATATTGCGAAACTATGGAGTTTGTACTATAAATAACCTTGAGCATCCCACCGAGTATACAAAATTTCGGCGTACTTTTCGGGATCGGCGTTTTATCAATTCCAATTTTGGGTTTACCAAAGTAAATTAAGCAAATAACTATATCCCGTATGAGCTGCTTTCTTTACCGGTAATATAGGAGAGATCATTTGCTCAAAAATGTATTCATCAATGCAGGAGTACTTTTTTTTAATTTACAAGTAATTTGAGACTTAACGATGTTTTACTGCATGACCCAGTTAATGTTACAATTTTGAGAGAAAAGACGATTAGTCGTATACGAAAGAAGTACATAAACCAACTTTCTTGAATCAATGCTCCCCCGCACCGGCCGATGATCCGCCGGAATGCTATTGTATACTCCACATGCGTGTGTTATTCAGGGTAAACCACTTTTAGTCACAGAATTGATCGTGTACTATCAATAATCAATAATTGCATGTAGTGTATGCTCGCTGCGGTAATGTATATGACATCAAAGTTTATACCATTCCAATGGAATGTGAAATACCTTTCGTGATTCGATTCACATTTTATGTAACACTTTTTAGTGTCTAGGTTGCATTTAGTTTTATACGTAGTGGGATGTCAAAAAACTATAATGTCTGTTTTATAATTGTGATTTGCTTTTCGTATTCATTTTGTGAATGCCGTTAATTGAGATTCACATTACATAATATTATACGTAATTATTATTCCTAAATGTCGAAAAAATGCATTACTCAATTCGATTAGATTAACGTCATTATTTCAACATAGTTATGTATGCTGTAACAATTTTAAATATCCGACGTGACCACCATTCCGATAGAAAACCACAAGTAGAAACAATGACTAGAACCATGATTTATTGCTGATTTAATTATAGAGTATTTTGAATGGCATTAAATTTTTTAAATTTAAGAAGTATTTATTAGCATTTATCTTATGGAATGAAATATGATACGACTGCAAAAATTACGTAGAGTTTTTAAAGAGAAGGATTTACAAAGTAAACTCACATAAGATATAATTTATACCGGCACACATAAGTTCATTTACCTGGCGAGATAACATGTTGGTATATAAATTGATACGTTTTTTACGTAGTAATATATACATACTTTTATGCCGCTTTGCCTATAGTTTGCTGCTGTAATTGATCTAATAGTAAGATGCATATATGCCACATTTCAGATAAATCGATCAACTTGGAGGGAAGTAAGAGTGTTTACGGACAGACAAACAATCAAACAGATCAAGCGCTGTAACTAACTTTGAAGCGTTTCATGAGTCATGTAGTTAATAATAGCTGCAGATATCACTATTTTAGAAGAAATGTTATTACGGCGGACGGTACAAGAATATGCTTTTGGCTTTAGAAAGGCATTTTCTGTATGACTGAGAAAAGATTGAGATGAAAGTATATTCAAGATTCTTCAATAAAATCCTAAGCTGGTATACCATTACGATTCTGAGGGATTGTACATGACAAACTTCCTGAAATTGTAAAATTCGAAAAAGACAAACAACATTATAATTATAAAGTCACACGTGCCTCGTTACAAGCATCTTCTGAGGTTGGACGTTAACGTTATACGTACTGAAGTGGCCTTTAATTGGTCAAAACCTGCAGGATTTTACAAGCTTGAACATATTGAACGTTTTGAAATGTTCCACTGCATGCACAAAGTCTTATGACTACATGCAAATATGTATTGAAAGGCTTGCTCGTTGGATAAAGTTTTGAACCATAGTATGATATTGGAAATAATATTTTGAAGAAGCAGCGTTACACTACGGATTACACCTTTTGAAAGATATGTGAAAATGGTTAAATTTATGTCTGTTCTTTATTGTCCAAAACTCCAATTTTCCAATAATGTAATTTAACGATCAACAATCTATTTTCCTGCCGACCTTGTGTTGTTGGCCCCGGTATATGTCACAAGTCTACCCAATAAAGACTCCTCATTGCACAAATCAGCATTACAGAAGCATGTAAATACACTCTCCTCACCCTGCCCGCCAGCCGCCATTCCGTCACAACTCTCCTGATCATCATCCCCGACACCACAGCCCCGACTGTAAACTTCATTGTCGACAGTATTTTGAACGCACTGGTTGGATTTGCATTCCGTAATTTCCAGTATTTTTTTCTCTCCACAGTTTTGTGTTGGACAAACGGTTTTAAAACATTTCACTGGAATATTAAACAGTTCTGGTTATATCATGATATTTCAAAAATAGTGAAGGTGAAATTTTAAAAACACATTTTCTACCGGAAAACGAAACTTCGAATCCGCTGATGAGTAAAAATGTCAGCAGACACAATTTAGCTTCCATGTTCCAAGGATTGGAGTATCCGTAATGGACTTGCTCTTTCTAAAAATTATGTTAACCGAAGCGTGATGGTGTTGTTTCGACGGTGTCACACACGTAACAGCAATCATAGTTGGTTCATGCAAACGACTATATATAATTCTAATGGAATGTACAATAACAATCGCCAATTAAATTATTTACGGATCGACATACGCATCTGGATTAGATGGTGCATATGACAGACGATTTTCAGACCGCTCCGTTACCTTTTTCGTTCTACGTTGCATGTAATCGTATCCGTATCTGATGTTTAACTGAAAAGCGTTCCAAGTTGCGACAGTGTATTATACATGCACGTACACTAGTTGTGTCTACAGAGCTCTGACATTTACCCAGACATCTCCCTACCGCTCGGGTATTCGAACAGCTATCTGCACATTTACAAATTTGATTCGCTTTAAATAAATTACATAGAACAATGCACCATACAATAGATATTTCATCCTATGACGGTAGATGTGCTGTCGGCTATTAATCCCAATATCAAGCATCGGATCCGCGGCTCTTATTGTTAGAAAGAATCAGGCTACCCATTTTTATTGTCACGCTATCTGATGGGCAATTAGCATATTTATCAAATTTCGTAAAAAAAATGTTTGGCAAAATCACGTATTGTCGTTCTGGTTACCACAACAATACGTATTTCCCAAGGACATGCACAATTCGAATCAGTTATAGTTTACTAGGTATAAGGATTAATGTAACTGCAATTCCAAGTTAATAACATCATATGTGATAATCAGTTGTTGGCAATATTGAATATAATAAGTTACAGGACATGGCATAATATCACGAATGCCAATATTTGAATGCCATAGCATAATACTTTGTTGTCAGACTGACCCAGAAGTGTACTCCGTAGTAATCGTGGGGTAAATCTCGACAAGTGACTGCATTAGATTTTTTTTAAAATCTGTCACTATTTAATTTTTATTGTTTCCACATCCGGAAATATGGGTGAATTTAAATCGCATTGCACATAATCAAAGCTAGCAAATGGCATTATATTTTGCCAAAATTACTAGGGTGTGTCAAGTTGCGTGATGATTGACACATTTTCATGATTGACAAGGTTTCCAGGGTTCATATGATGGTCAATATTTGTTGTCCTAATGGGTTCATTAATGACTTAACTAACTAATTGTTTTAGATACCAATTCATTGATTTCGTCAAACAGTTCTCGATTCATTAACTATGCACGAACTAAAGGAAATGCAATAATTTGTCCAAATTATTGTTCGATAAGAATTTTATATTTAGCAACTGACACCTTTAAGAAGGAGCAACTCATTAAAATGCCGAAATATTGTATGTTTACAGATTTTTGAACTTTACAAAGTTTTGCGGTTCATTTGTGCGAAACCTTCAAATGGAACCAATTATTTAGCTACTCCATTCTATCATGTCAAATAATTATTTCTCGCAGGTATGTGTAAATCGTTGTGTATTACCAGAAAAAGGATTTCATGATTACATCAACATTAAGGGGGGCAAGGTGGTGCGGTGAGCAGCAAACCTGACTTACGGCCACTGGTCTCGGGATCGAATCCCGGTGCCGGCACCCCAAAATCATTCTCGGCTCGGTGTGCGCTGCTTGCAGCCTGTACGAGGAAATGTATCCTTGGGAGTACGACTATCAAAGGGAACTCGAATTATCGACTACCAGGATCCTTGCAGAGTGTCCCTTCTCTGTGAGAAGAGTCCCCGGTGGTAGATAAGCACTTAAATGAGCTTAACCGGTTCGACTATAAACATAACTATTTATTATATATATTTTTTACATCAACATTGAAATTTGAAGTTACACAAAATATGATTCCATGAAGAAGTCAAAGTAGTAAACAAGTCTGTAGGGGATATTATGGATATTATTTATTTCAAAGCATGTTACTTCTCCGTATATATTAATCACTGACAAAACTCGAACCGAATAATTTGGTCATGTTTTCTGAAGTGAGTGTTGGTACAGTGCCCAATAATTTTTTTTCATTGCACAAATCTCCGGAACAGATGCAGACATACGCCGGATCACCACCTTCCTTGGCCGCCGACAATTCGCCACAATGGTCCACCACGTCATCCATGGGCGAACAGTCCCGAGTATGAATTTCATGGTGGACAATATTTTGCACGCATTGGTTGTGTTTGCATTCTGTAATTTCCTCCGTCCGATTCTCTTTACAGTTTCGTGTTGGACAAACGGTTTTATGGCATTTCACTGGAACATGGAACAGTTTTAGGGATATTATTATTAAGCTGTAATGACGGAAAATATATTTTAAATATCACACCTGAAGACGAAATGTTGATTCCGCAAAGAAGGAAGAAGAAGGTTAGCTGAATTAACTTGGCGTTCATGTTCTTCCGATTTTTGGACCACCGTACAATATATTTGTTCCTGCGATTGTGATAACCGAGACCTGAATGCGAATGTGTGCTGCTGTGTGGCTGATTTCTCACGAACGAATAGTTATGGATTGCTAGTGAATGAACAGGAACTAGATAATTGCTTCAAACTGCTATGACGTGATCGAGTAGAATGTTCATCCGCAATACCAATCGGCAGTAAAATTAACGACAACTAATAAATGTATCTTAATTTAATTGTGCATATGATGAATGAGTATAGGGCGAAATATTTGTCAATGTATACGATAAGAGCCGATAACGTGGTGACGCCAACGCTAGACAAAACAGAACCGCGTGTAATTAATACCTTGACGACAGAGAGCAAATATGTGGTTCTATTTGAAATAGTCTATTTGCTTACGTATTTTTGGCTGCAAATGATACTAATATAATTAAATATAATTACCGATTGTGTATTGTCGTTATCAGCTTGTGGCAAGTTATTTACCTATGAATGGGTATTTCCCCAGCATTTTTGGCGCCGATATCGGGCGGCGTTGATTTATGATACGGTGCTGGCAGATTGTAGTCGTTATGTCGCTACATCAAATGTAACGCTACCTTACTTCCAGAAAATGCTCCGCTACCTGAACAATTTCTCAACTAGTAGAACTGTATCTTCGAGAATTGACAAAATGTTTTTTGCTTCAATATTTGCTTAAGCAACGTAATGCACGTGGAATTATGCAAAACATGTTGAGGATCGAATCAAGTGGATAAGCAGTGCTTTATGGCTTTCATGTGCTTTAAGCTGCATGGATTTAGATGAACAATTAATAATGTCACTTTGGATTCAGCGTAATGTGTGCTTGCGATGTATGTAGTTACATATTTGTCTAATATCCTTTAGGTTATAAATAGTTACAAGTCGTAGTCGCTACATCAAAAATGTGAACAATAATAAATGCTCAGCGTTGGTAGTACAGACGTGCCGTGACGTAAACCATAACAAGAAATATACCACATTACATTTTTTTCCAATTAACATACGATTTATTACACTATGTGATGATGTCCTATGATATTATGGGCGAGCCGTGTTAATTATTCATCTAATTGTCCGATTGTAGTAATGGAGACATTACACTGCATCCACGTATAAATCTTTATCCATTGCTTGTACTTTATTGGTATAATCAGGCTTGTAGCAAGTGTCATCAGGTAGCTAAAACGCAAACAAGCCTATTTTGCACAAGACATTCCATTGCTGGGAATATTTACAGCAAGTTCCAGTACCACATGGTCCGCTGAGTTTAGCAAACTAATAAGTTACATATTTGCATGTTATGCTATAAATCAGCTACTACAAATTGCAAAATGCAGTGCGGCATTGTAATTGCCATGTATTTATTGGCGATACTGGAAAAAGGTAAAAACTCCTTGATTGTGTCTCTTACAATTTGCCCTGATCTGGCATATTAAATATATGTTCATATCCGGTTGACTCGACATATTTGCAGCTAATTCCGGCTGCCCTGATGATTCCGGAAATCTCATAAGAATCCCCAACACCAGATATTATATTGTGCAAAACCCGAACCAACGCGGTAGTTATGTTAACCGAACGGAGGCAGCTGCAGAATGTGAAAGTTATGGTCTTAAGCTTGCAAGGATAACAAATATGATTTCAATGGCCATTATCGGACGCCATTTAGAACCGTTGGTCACCAGGTTGCATTTGATGGATACCTGGTGTGTGTACCATTGACAAATTGTATGTTATACTTTAAGCTTCTAATCACAAATTAAAAAGTAAATCTTGGTTTTGTTTATCAATAGATTGGGTGGACACTCGTATAACCCTAACAAGCAGAGCTATGTGTACGGAGAAAGTCCTGATTCGAATGATGTAATGCAGTTCACTTTGCTGCATTATCGTCCACCAAGGTAGGGAGGCAATTTACTTATCTTATACTGTCATCGATCAAAATAAAATGCCATTTAAGTAGATGTCAGCTATAAATGAAATATTGCTACAACTACGTGCGTTCAAATATCATCAAACAACTAATTATGTATATTGATATCCGTGTTGTGCAACAACACTGCTTAATTTGACCAGACCCATTGGCATTGGCACCCACATGACTCATGACGGGAAGCACAGACCCAATATCATGGTGGAACAATGCCTTACATTAGCTCTTCCTCTTCCTGGACTTAAACGGCAAACAGCAACCGGCAAAGTATTGTAAGTTAGTAAATCAAATATAATTTATCTGTATATTTTTGCGTCGTGCATGCATGATGATAACGTAAATGATAACGTATTTTTATTTGCCTTCAGTGGTCATAATACAGTTATGGAAGAGCGCCCATGTGAAAGCCGGAAGGTGAGGTCTCTTTAGATTTAAAAAGTAGTTGTATTTAAAAATGTACTCATTGTTATTTTTTTAGACCCGCCATTCTCTCTGTGAGAGTAAGATTCCAGCTTGCAACGTTAATCCCGCCAACGCATTTGAATTATCTGAAGGTAAGATTAACTTAATTATTTCATTGGGAAAATACATAGAGATTTAAAACTGTTACGTTTTCATGGTTTTAGATAAGTTGCCTTACTTTGAGGCCGGAAACTGGATCTTTGGTCCAAGACTTTACATAGTGAACTGGCAACATGTAAGTCATTGTCGATGTACCATCGTACGGCCAATTCTTGACCAACTCAGGTATGATAGTGAAATGCGTTTGACTTTAAAAACAGAAGCAGAACCGCGGCGCTGAAGATTATTGCAAGGCGCTAAACCTTGAATTATTGGAACCGCAAAACAGAGAGAAGGACTTGATTCCGTATATCAAACTTTTTACACGTGGTAGCTGCAAATACGACAATCGACTGCAGTATTTGTGTGCTTACCTAATTAAGTTTTGCATGTTACAGAAATCACGGTTTCGCAATATTGGACTTCATTGAAATATGATATCACCACCAAACAGTTTTATGATAAAAATGGTGCAAAAGTGAACGTTAGAAATAAAATCGACTTCACCGAAAGGGACCAGAATAGGACAGTTGGACGATCCGGAAAGTTGGAAACAATGTACTGCGTCGCTATGTCTGTATCGTTTGAATTGACCTCTCAAATGCCTTGCATGTATCCCTCGAATCCGAAATGCGCTTGGAATTTCCTGCAGTATGTACCCGCGAATTGTAACAATTTCCATGGGATTATTTACCAGCACAAGAACGGAAATAATGGTGAGATCGAAACATATTGGGTTTACTTCAGTAAACTGCAAGTTTAAACTATTACGTTGCCATAACATTATGCATGCCATTTGATCCGTAGGAACGATACACTGGAAAAAGCAGTATATTAGTAACGTCGATTCCGCCCTAACGGATACGGCCGTTGAGCCCTTTGGTTACGCGAACAATAACGATAACTATAGAAGCAAATATAAAGTGAGGTTAATACTATAATATCTTTTGGGTCAATTATAATATATGCTAATGTAATGAATTCCGTATATTTGAAGCAAATGTTCGGCAGTCTAGTGTGCCCTGATGGATATCGAATGCTTAGGCATAATAGCACCGATTGGAGTAAAAAACCCGGCGGTGTCACTGGTGACGTATATGACTATGATTACCTTGAGAGCTACTGGGTAGTAGATGCAGAATATTTCCGTAAAGACTACAACTCTACATGCACGATATCGGAACCTCTTAAACACGGACATAGCAGGAAGTTATCTAAGGTGCCATGCACTAGCTGGAATTTTTATATTTGCGAGAAATATGCTGAAATCAGAGCACGTAATGCATTCTCAGGTTACGAATGCGATCGTCCGAAGAGTACGTCATAATTACAGATTATTTATACAAGTACTAAATAGTAATTTCAATAATGTTAATATGGTTTACATCTGCATTTCAGTGACATGGGATAATGGACCGCAAGGACGCATCTACCCAATTCTAAGAAAATTAAAAACACATATTTGATGACGCCGGAGATGCCCAGGACAGTTTTGACTATTCCGTTAAAATTGTATTTACCGATTTTCAGTGCATGGGTTAATGAGGCAGAACTTTTGGCAAACCATAAACTTTAAAATAAATAAGATTTAACTCTTCCGTGCCTTCACACTATTCTCTCTATTATCGTGTCAGTTTTAGATGCAAGAATCATCTACCAATTAGTTTTGTGTTTAATTTGTCGCGAATTGGTGTCAAATATATTCAAGTTCCATCTCATTTCCGTTTCATTGAGTTATTGGAAAGAGGTTTCCTAATACCCTTCTCACAAATTTGCGTACAAGTATTTACATTTGACAAAATCTGACTTTTTCACCGATTTCATCATCGCTGTGACGTATATGACGTTATTTGTAGCCGGTTATGGAGCCCTAGCATGTAAACTTTCCATTGTGAGCTAAGTTAGATTCCGAGAAGAACACGTTCATTAACATTTTTATTTCCACCATTTAAATATATGCGTTTTGCAACCAAGCCTGGAATTCGAATAGAATGTCCACTTGTTTGTTGCTTTATAATTTTAGATTTTTTATGGCTATTGTGTACATACAATTGTGACGACGTGGGAACGTTCATCTGAAAAGTCGGTTATCTCGACAAACCTAACATGATGTATCCCTTGTGGTTTCCAACCACATCATCCATTAATCAAAACATCCAAGGGAGTGAATGTTGTTGTTGTAGTAAGTGTTGGAGTTGTGAATGTAGTTCAACATGCTGACATTTTGATTGATGTCAGTAATACGGACCTCCTGTGAGGCTGATCCATTAATCGCCGGAGTATCTGTGTAATATACTTGTTAAGTGTCATCGTTACGGTTCCTGATCAGTTTAGTCCGTCCGTCCCTACAAGCGCGAGTTTGCAATCCAGCTACGAAACCAACTGACATTTTTAGATCTACTTATTCCGATCGACTCATCATTCACAAGACATGGTCCCTAGTAGTGTTGAGCATGACAGATAATTCTTCAGGTCAGGAGGTTTGGTGAGGCACCAGCGTGCTTGTCAATGACCAATGAGCCATTGCGTTCTTGCATGCATGCATTACTAAAGCGCGTTTATACTCAGCCAAATAAAATTTTATATGAAGAAAATTGCAGTGTAGGTGACTTATATATTAGTCTATGGCGAGCATAGTTACGTTTCAAGAAAACGTCTGACATACTTCACGTATCTAATTCATTTTCCAAATGTTGTCGTGATGATGAATTAATATACCACCTCGGTAGAATATATCTCATAGGTTATCAAAACAATTTTTTTTCTCGGTACAGTTCAGTGGCCCATAAAAAGTTTTTGATTGAGATATATGACAATTTTTTAAATAGTTACAAAACACCATTTTAATAACCTATAATTTGCTCTTCTCCTACGTACATGCACTTGGCAAATCGATATTGGCAAACGGAAAATATTTACGTGATGTAAACAGCAAGATAACAACTTATGGGTTTTTATTCATTTATAAAACCTAACTATAACTTTATTGAAGAAAATTATTGATGTCAACATAAAATTTTATACTTTAAATATGGCAATTTTGCTTCAATATCCCAACGTGTTGTAGGCCGGTGGGTCAGCACAACCCACCGGACCTTTAGATAACCTGACATCGAGTATAAATTCATTGAATTGCTTCAATATGTTTCCAATATCTGGCTTTTCCGGCTCAAGTTCAGCAACCCCATACGTCATTTCAAGTTTCTTAACTTTCTCGTTCCAACGAGAAATGCCGTATTTAGTTAGAAGCAGAAATGGAGATATCCCATTTGACTTCAAGACTTCTTCAACATATTCCATTTGTGGATTGTGTATATCCTTGCAACGATCGCTCCCATCACCTTTAGGATCCCTTGTTGTCTTCAATTGTCTGCAACAATTGGTTCCAGTATCCGAAATGACGATGATTATTCGTGTTCGATCGTAGTTTGCATCAACAAGCGACGAAGTGGACCAGCCTATATTTCGATCTGTAGCAGCCAACATCATCGCAGCAGCGGCTGACTCATCGCCACCACTTGGTAGAAATTCAATGGGGTTATCCTCCACAAATGATTTTAAGGACCCAGCATTGAACGTAAGCTTTGTGCCAAATGTGTAACACCCTTCCCTATGGGTTAACACATATGGTATTTGATAATTCCATATACGGATTTTGAAAAGTGTAAACGACGTTGAAATATAAATTAATTCTATAGAGTTGTCCACTTACGGATCTTTATGATGCGGCGCACCGTCACTGTTATATTTTGTGCACTCTTGCACCGTTGCCCACTTTAGGCAGGGAAAGTCGGAAAAGTAGGATATGGCGAACCGGGATTCGGGGTATTGCTCGCCCAACTCGTCGACCATCAGGACTAATTTTGGCAATACTTTTAGAACATCCTTCGACGATCTATCTGCAAGAAACAGCAAATCCAAGGTCACGTTCCTGTCGCTGTAACAAAAATCGGAGCCAGGCTCATAGTATGAGAGCCTGGCTAGCTTTTCCTGATAGGATAGCGCGCATGTCAAATTCACTACTAAAAATGAAATCAGTAGGATTCCTAGAAAATGCATTTTATCGAAAAGTGATGTTTCTTCGTTGACAGTCATGTTGACCACAACCTTTGGAACAATTAGTTATGAGTAAAGTGATAAGGAATGGCACGTTGCTATCTTTCGTAATTATAAATAAATGTTACGCAAGCAACCATTATTCCTAATGGGCAATTAAATTGATACATGACGTCAGAAATTACGAAGGCATTTGTTACATATTAGAAACTTAAATGTATATTTTAAGAAAAGGCATAGTTAAAATGCTTAGACTATTACAACAACATAAATGGAAAGGAACTATTGCACATATTGAACTGCAAACGACGCCCATACTAAACGCTGCATAGTAGTGCTTTGCCAAATATTACTTTCCTGCACTAGTGTATACGTTGGAGCTTGTAAGTCATAATTAAAGATTATTAAGCAACATTTGACGTAATGTCTAGAGTCTAGACAAGTAGGTAGATATGTTTTATGCATTTTTACATGACGAATGATACATTTCAGCTTGTTATCAATAATGATCTTACTGCAGACATCAATCAATCAATCAAAGTTATGAAGCTACAAGAATCACATGGAATCAAACAGCAAAATGGTACAAATATTAATAAATAAATAGAAGGTCGACGGATTCTTGTAACACCATATGCTGAATGTCATTAACACATCAAGTTTGACACATAATTTTTTGCCCGGAAACAGGGGAAGGGAAACAAGTGTACTACTTTGTCGTAATGATGCACTTCTAATTTTCCGTTTTTCCAGAGGGATTAATTGAGAGCACTATTTTAATCGTATAATTCTTTTGTATCATACCTTACTTCTTCCACCTGATAACCTTTGTATTTTCAACCAAAAACCTTTCATGATTGAGTTAAAAACCCTTTCCGCACAATCTTGAGCAACAACAAGGCATACGATCTACAACGCGGCGAGTAAATACATCCGCGCTTTATTGCAAACAGTTATGCAATGTAAAGTAATTTTAACATACAAAATATACGAATATTAAGACAACCGATTAGTAACCAGTTTCCACGTGAGGTAGTACATTCACTAAATTTTTTTCGTTGCACAAATCTCCTGTGCAGGTGCAAACAAACTCTGGTGTGTCCTCTGGTCCTGACATTAATGTGCACACCTCCTTGTCTCCATCCCCGGGCGAGCAATTTTTAGTTACGACCTCTCCGTCGAAAACAGTTTGAATGCACTGAGTAGTTTCTTTACACTCCGCAAGTTCCTCCCTCCTTTTGGTACAAAATTCAGCAGCACAAGGTGTGCTGTAGCATTTCACTATAAATTAATAAAAGTTACCATTAATTAAGAATAGCAATTTTAATGAGCATGTTTGATATTATTCTCCGTATATATGTATATACTACATACCCGAAAGAGTGAGGTCAGTGATTGAAAACATAACAAAAATTGCGAGGACTAACTTCAAATCCATATTGACTGACTTCTGTTGGAGCAGTACAATTTACTATATCTCGAATCCGCATGTATCAAGCAACTGCGGAGCTTGTTGGATTACATCAAATAATTGTATACTAGGAATGCCAGCTAGCTACGCTTAGCAAAATGAATTATCCTTCGCAGAACGTAGAAATCGAAAATTTGAAAAACTTAAATTTGTACATATCTCAGCGTGCCCTCGATCTCGACAATTGTTTCCGCCGCTGCATATCCCAGATGCTTAATCTGCCCAGCTTCAAGGATATCACGCCATTTCAAAATATGACCTGTTCCCAGTCTATTAACCTTTTCCAGCATATCGACCCTCCCCTGCATATCGACTCTTTACAGTCTATCCACCCTCCCCAGCATATTATCCCTCTCCGTTGCAGTAAGTCTTCCACTTTTCCCAGCATACGTCCTATGTTTGCAAACTTGTGAACGGGCGCCTACATTGAGAACGGGCACCTGAATTTAGATCGGGTACCTGCATTTAAAACGGGCACCTGCATTCAAAACGGGCACCTGCATTCAAAACGGGCACCTGCATTTAAAACGGGCACCTGCATTTAAACGGGCACCTGCATTCAATACGGGCAACTGCATTTAAACGGGCACCTGCATTTAAAACGGGCACCTGTATTTAAAACGGGCACCTGCATTTAAAACGGGCACCTGTATTTAAAACGGGCACCTGCATTTAAAACGGGCACCTGCATTTAAAACGGGAACCTGCATTTAAAACGGGCACCTGCATTTAAAACGGGCACCTGCATTTAAAACGGACAACTGTATTCAAAACGGGCACCTGCATTTAAAACGGACACCTGTATTTAAAACGGGCACCTGCATTTAAACGGGCACCTGCATTTAAACGGGCACCTGCATTTAAAACGGACACCTGTATTTAAAACGGGCACCTGCATTTAAACGGGCACCTGCATTTAAACGGGCACCTGCATTTAAACGGGCACCTGCATTTAAACGGGCACCTGCATTTAAACGGGCACCTGCATTTAAACGGGCACCTGCATTTAAACGGGCACCTGCATTTAAACGGGCACCTGCATTTAAACGGGCACCTGCATTTAAACGGGCACCTGCATTTAAACGGGCACCTGCATTTAAACGGGCACCTGCATTTAAACGGGCACCTGCATTTAAACGGGCACCTGCATTTAAACGGGCACCTGCATTTAAACGGGCACCTGCATTTAAACGGGCACCTGCATTTAAACGGGCACCTGCATTTAAACGGGCACCTGCATTTAAACGGGCACCTGCATTTAAACGGGCACCTGCATTTAAAACGGGCACCTGTATTTAAAACGGGCACCTGCATTTAAAATGGACACCTGTATTTAAAACGGGCACCTGCATTTAAAATGGACACCTGTATTTAAAACGGGCACCTGCATTTAAAACGGGCACCTGCATTTAAACGGGCACCTGCATTTAAACGGGCACCTGCATTTAAACGGGCACCTGCATTTAAACGGGCACCTGCATTTAAACGGGCACCTGCATTTAAACGGGCACCTGCATTTAAAACGGACACATGTATTCAAAACGGGCACCTGCATTTAAAATGGACACCTGTATTTAAAACGGGCACCTGCATTTAAAATGGACACCTGTATTTAAAACGGGCACCTGCATTTAAAATGGACACATGTATTCAAAACGGGCACCTGCATTTAAAGAGGGCACCAACGTGCACCTGGGTAGTGATTCATATACGGGTGACTGTAAAGCTCGATAAAAGCTTCGACGCCTACCGGGTGCTTATTTACCTACTTCGTACTTTAAGTGCTTCGTTCATGTAGTGCGAATAGTCTCCGCCAGATGCCATGTTAAAGTACGTGCGGTTTTCGGAAACAGTGGATATATAAGTGACAAGCAGTTTATAGCTGTAAATTCATGTAGTGCTATTAATAAAATGCAATGCGTTACGCAATAGACAATGTGAAATTAAGAAAGGCTATCATAATAATATATTAACTACATTCTAATAGGTGTAACCCTGGAAATGGAAAGAATGTTCGGTATAGATATTGCGCTTTCGGCATTAACCCCATCGGTTAGGTTAATGACAAAATTATGTATCCGAAAGTCGGCGTGCCATAATTACGGGTTTAGCTTTCGACAGACTAAGTTTATGTATAACGTCGGAATGTGTAGAAACCACAACTAACATACAACCAAAACTTACGTGTTAATACTTTCGGCGTTTGCAATAAATTTCGAAATATTACGGATATGCATGCAACCGAAATCAAAGAAGTTTATAACACGCGTAATGCAATGAGGAATAGTAATTAAATTTAAAAAAACAACCGACACGACTATTTGAAAATATTAATTATTACTGTGGGCATCTTTTCCTGCAATGAGTTATCCTCCTACCAACAAGAAATATTTTACATAAAAAATACAGACTGGTTTCGTTTAGGAATGAGTCTTAGTTTTAATATATTTAATTAAAATGTCATTGTCAGAAAATGGGCTAAATTTAATTAAATGTTCTCTGCTGAATGCCGTTTTTATGACGGAAATGATGAACTGTCTCATGAGCCCCAATTCGCATCTACACTACACAGAGATTCCAAATGGTTTGATCAGGATAACGGGGAAAATGATATGATCAGTGATTAACGTTAAGACTGAAGAGCGTTTCATTTAACAATCAACTTTATTAACTACCGGAAGCATGTAATGCTTATAAGGTAGTTAATGCGATTGATTTGGTGATTTTTGGGGATAATGTGAGAATTTATCTGTTAACACGATAACACCGTTCCAGTACTTATCACATCTAACGTAAGTATTGAAATGTTTGTGTTTTATTAACTACCGGAAGCATGTAATGTTTGAAAGGTAGTTAAAGCGATTAAGTATAAATTGTTTGTATGTGTGTCTGTGTGTCCGTGTGTCAGTTAACACGATTACTCCTCTCCACATTGACCGATTCGGTTCAAATTTTGCATGTAGGTACCTCAGGGCAAAAGTAAGTTCGCTATTGATTTTGGACGTCCAGGCCCCACCCCCGGGGGAATGGTGGGGGGTAAGGCCAAAGGCCCCCCATACTTCCTTATGCGAAAAAAATTGTATTCGCTTATCTGATAGAGACTTCTAAGCTGATCGTTTTTTGCCATAATACCAGGGGTCAATTCGACAAACCCTCGCTGTCCGGGCGCCGTAAACCCTAGGGACTCCTAAGGGTCAAATTACTGTATTTAAGAAATTGATTGCAAAAATTGAAGATTAGTGTTTGGAAAGGTGAACTGCTTTTCAAATTTCTCGATTTCAAATACAACACGCTTCCGGTAGTTTTTTAATTCGGGTTTACACCCGTCCTAGTTTTAATTCCAAATTCCTCAAAATATTTACAAGAATGGCCGGTGGCCCAATAGCTGCCGCAGCAGTTTACAAGAGGATATTCTGGAGAAGAGTCTGGAGAGAGAGTGGTGGTGGCGTGAGTAATAATGCTGTCTTTTTGGTCTGCTTGCGGCGTGCAAGGCAGACCTTCCATAAAAAACAAGTGGAGAAGGCGTGCAAGATCACACCTTACTCAAATTCCACAGCAGTCAACTTGGGGCACACTCATCCACCATCACTCCGTACAAAAAATACGCAGCGTCAGTGCCAGGAATACCACAGGCGTGTGAAGTAGAGAACTCTACAAGTTAACCAGCAGGTTTGGGATCAAACCGACTCGAATAACCCACCCAAATGGTGATTCGACAACCGTCATCAAAGTCCTGGGTCGTGTTACTTATCCATCTAGCATGACAATATCATTAGGCACTGCTGCATTTATTTATAGCGTCTTTGGGGGATGGCCCCTTTGTGAAACTAAGCAACCTATCGTTTGCCATCAGAGGTGCTGACGTCATCAATTTTCACTATCTGCGCAATCTATCTTGCGAGCACCAACCCACTTTATATATATTTGGCGACATACGTAATTCCTCTGGTTCATCCTGATGCAATGCAAAAAGAAATAAAATATGATTCTTGTTAGTTAGTGCTAATGTACTTCATACGAAAAATTATTTCGCAATGTCCCTAAGATTATTTATGTAAGAAAATGCGTTTTTGTACATGTCAGAAGTCATGAAATTAGTTCAAATTTATTACTGCATTGCTCGCACATAAATTTTGAAATGTATTTGCTTTACTTGTTATAGTCCTCAGCCTTAGCATGAGGTAAGATGTGCGCCAAATTGTTGTCGTCGTTACACAAATCCCCAGTGCAGTAGCACATAAAATCTGGTGTGTCCTGTGGGCCGCTCATCAATACGCATTCCTCCTTGTGAAGGTTACCAGCGCAACGCCGATCAATGACGCGATCGCCAAACACACGTTGAACGCATTGAGTGGTTGATTCACATTTTACAATTTCTTGCCCCTTCTCGATGTAGTCATCATCATAGGTTATCTCGTAACATTTCACTAAGAGTATTGAATATCACGTCTATACTATTCTGCGCAATGTTATTTGTAACTAGTACGACAGTCAACCATTGTTTTTTATATATAAATCAATTACCTGATTGACCTAAGTCGGTGCTAATCAACAGCAGAAATATTGTTATGGGAAGCCTGAGGTTCATATTTTTTGCAGTAGTAACAGCAGAATATTTTACTTGGAGATTCCGTGTTCGCTTCCAACGTGTTAATGTGCAACCGTTAGAGAGCAGCTACAATTGAGTTATGCTCATTCTTTCGTTTTTATGTATCAATGCCTATTAATATTACTCAGAAAGTAAAACCTATTTATTGCGGCGATAACGTTTACTACTAAGTTATATATCGCGTTCAGCAATATAACATAATCATTAAATACCATCGCATTGTATTCGTTGAAGTTATCATCGGTAATTATCATTACACGGAAAACGATTTGTCTACTTATTCCGCAATCACATCCTACCTATATCATACTTTTATATCGTTTTATATATACTATAGCATTAGATATTCTCGGTTATCTAGAGTTAGGAATATCATGGTATGGTTAGCCCTTTGTCACCCTCAACACAAACAATTACGACGGCGGCAATCTCAAAGTAGACGATATGGAATTATTTCAGGATCTAATTTGGTTGCTGTTCTATTTTTCAAATTATGAAATCACATTGTGCATGAAAATAACCTGCACTTGCAATATTGACATCAATGATGTACTTTTTATTAACCAACTTATGTTCAACATAAATATATTTCATGTGGCAATGAAACTCCAAATTATTTCACATTCGATTAGAAACTCATTGCAAAACTTTCGTTGCAGTTTCAATACCCAAGAGTATTATAACCAGGAGGGTCCGCACATCCAACTGGACCCCTGGACAACCTGACGTCGACAACAAATTCTCTGAATTTCTCTAAAATTTTCCCAGTATCCATTTTTTTCGTCAACTCAGCAAGGCCAAACGTCACCTTCTCTTTCTTAAACTGACTCTCCCAATCCGTCGCTACTTCTTTAGATAGAAGCAAAAATGGAGTAATGTCGTTTTCTCTTAGTATTCCCGCAACAACTGACATAGTCGGATTTTCCATATCCTGGCAACGATCGGTTCCATCCCCTTTAGGTGGCACAGTGTTGTCTGTCTTTCGGCAACAATTGGATATTGCATCCGAAATTAGAAATATGATCTTTGCTCGATGATGGCGATCGAACGTCAGAAACGACCGCCGGGACCATCCAATCTTTGAATCCGCAGCTGCCATCACTAAGGCGGCAAAGCCGGATTCTTCGCCACCACTCGGCAGAAACTTAATCGCATTGCGTTGCAGAAAAGTCTTTAATGACTCAATATTTTCCTCAAGTTGTGTTCCAAATGTGTAACAGCCTTCCCTATGGAGGAGAATAGAGCACAATTAATATACATATACTAATATTATTCAACATGTGTCAACAATGAAGTATTTCAAGTGCCTATTCGTTTTTACGGATCATGGTGATGTGGTTTCCCACCCTCAGAGTATTTTTTGCATTGCTCCTCCGTTATCCACTTCAGACAATCAAAGTCGGAGAACATGGCAGCTCCGAACCTGGCATTTTCATACTACTTAGCCAATTCTTCTGCCAATGTACTTAATCTTGACAATTCACCAAGAACTAGTGTCGACGACCTATCCACCAAGAAAAGAATCTCCAACTTCACTTTCTCATCACTGTAGCACTCATCAGCGCCGGGCTCATAGTATGCCAGGATGTCGAGTTTTTGCTGATAGGTCAATCCGGTCACTGAGTTTTCAACCTGGAGCAGAGCCAATATAATTGGTAAAAGCTTCATGTTAATTATGGGTAATATTTGAATTTAAACAACTATCGTGATCACAATCTTTTAGAAATGAAATCCAACAGCAGAAGCAATACGATGTGCACCAAGAAGGCTCGACCATATTACGCAACCAGGCATAGTGGACATATAATTTATTAGCTATTGTTTTCATTTGTTTATAATTTGGGTTGCATCACACATCCATATATTTCAGGGTCGTTACAGAACGGTAATGATTAAATGAAACTTTACCTTGTACATGCTACTTGTTAGCTTCAACAAATAACTACTTGTATATGAAAGTAACATACGTACAACGCGCATATAACTACAACCCAAAAGTGGTACCTGGAAATGCATTACATTATGATAATGGATGTATAAATTTTTTTTAAATAAAAGAGGCATTTAATGATAAAGCTGGAACAAAGATTGGTTCCCAGCGGTCAAAACCTAATTGTTATGATTTTGGAAAAGCTTTCGGTCATTTAAGCGACCGCATGTACTTTCCATATTGCACTTTGAAGTTTGAGCAAGATGGTATATTCTTAAATAAGACAAGCAGTGTATTTCTCCCGTTATCACTACACATCCATTTGCATCGTCCGCCACAGTGTTCCGTGTTTCTACCGTTGTTCCGAATGGCAAAGCGCTGCTGGTGCCTTGTGACATATATTGGCTACTCAAAATACGAACACATACAGGAATATAATTAGCTTTCTCCCGAATATGTTTAAGTACATGCACAGGGCGCGCGTAGGGCAGCATACATTTAATTTTATATGCTTCTTATTGTTCAGTATAAATGTTATGTTACTTTCAGTTAACCATTATTACATGTCTCAACTTGGAATATTACTTACGGTACATGACAGTAACGTTGAATGATCTCTTCTGCATTAGCAGTGTGTATACATTGCGGTTTGAATTCACAATAAACAATCGCGTGCTTCTTCTAATAGCAGTAACTGTCAGTGCAAAGTTTTTTAATCTTCTCACTATAATCGTTGAATATTATCATTAATATGCAGCGAATAAGCTCTCTCTGGTTCACAGTATGGCGACCTTAGTTTACGTGTCATCTTCTGAGTTGTAAATGCAAAAACATGAAGAGTGCACAAGGATTTTATGCATATCAAGTTAATTGTTCTTGTGTACACACTACATATCATATTTATTATAAATTGTAATGTCTTGAGTCGTAAACAATGCCAAGTGGAAAGATATGGCATACTGGATCTAATTATCATAAATTGCCAGAAAACTATAAACACCTCACAGCTTGGTCATACCTTCCTCTGATTACCGGATCTGACATTGTGAAGTCATGTGTTAGGATGTAGACAATAAACCAACAATAAAAGGTGTAGATTATATGCAACATGTCAAAGTCATTTTAGTACATATTAGATGCGTCCGTGTGTGTTAATAATTCCTCGAATTGAGTAGTTAAAGTATCAACATACTACTGTCTTTCCACTTCAACTTAATCGGTTCATCACAGTCCGTGTTTGTCAGAGTGGCAAAAAGTTGTTTACTTTACAAATGCCAACATGACAAATGCTAGTCTGGGTTTGTGAAATATAGCATCGTTGCACTAGTAGAGATGCAGACTGTCAAAAATTTCAAAGTAATCACAAAGGTATAGGTGAACCCGTCGTTGTACCATACATTATGAAAGTGCGTACCACTGTTTTTATCAAGCGATATTGTTAAATCAGTATGCATAGATTAAATAAAGACTGCATATTTCATCCTCCCGTCAAACAAACATATTTCCATTTATTCTGCTGAGCATATGTAAAGTGTTCTGTGAAACACTACAACTTCAGTAATCTGGATCATACTTTGGTCCACTGATCATCAGTGGTCTTTTGTCAAACTTCGTTGGTCGTCAGTACACAATCCAACGGTTGTGTATCACCAATTGTGACTGATCGTTTTCTCATCACAGAATTGTAAACATTGTGCTTTTGATACATATTCCACGATTTCTTGTTACTTTGTATCGCAGTAACTGTCACCGAATGTCATCGGACAGTAATTATTAAATTGTATATACTACAGCGTGAACTTTTTTGTAAACCGACTGAAACGTCTTTATTCCAAAAATATCTAGTTCGGAGCGAATGAATAAAAAAATTTAATCCCGTGGTTTACTTGAATATCGTCATTCGTATATTTACCAAAATGTATATATTCTTGTCGTTGTGGAAGGGCTGAATTATATATTTGCCATTTCAAATTCGATACCTTCCTTTTACAAAGAAGATCAAAACGATCAATAGCACACATCGTCCAAGGACGCACCTGATTGAAAGCCTAAAATGAGAAACTAGTTTCCGTAAACCATTCAGTACATTTTCACTTGATTCAAGGAGACGAGCAATTAGTGAAATTGATATACATATTAGGTATACAAAAAACACTACCCTAACATTTCCGTATACGGACAACCTATTTACAATTCTATCATCCTTCGTCCTAGCTTCATGTACGGTGTCGTTCCAGGTTGCAATTCGAAACTTCCACTTCTCCCAAGCTCCAGCAATACCAGATTCAAAGAGGGAATGCACCCGTATTATGAATGTGGTGGCATGGTGGTCAACATTTTTGAACAACCACGCCACAGTTGTACTTCCCAACGATTCCTTGCTCATGCTAATCCTATCAACATATGTGTGATTGCCTTGAGTCAGAAACAAAAGGTTTAGCTTTAAAAATGTTGAAAATGTCTCCTCGTACTCGTCAATGTAGGCAAAAGTATCACATTCAGATAACAAATCAAATACACTTGAATACGACATAAGTTTGACAAAATCATGTATTAATATGGGAAAATATATCATTTTCCGGACAGCTCCCAAAATCTTGGGTTTATCCGTATCTGCCTGTCCTAGTCCATACGCGGCACCAAAACGAGTGTGATCAATGCGTCTAGGAACGCGCAGATTAGGTGACATTGCATTGATTAAGAACTCAGTCATCGGTAATACGAATTCATTGTCCTTCAGCCCGACATGCAGCATACTTAAGAGTGAAAGGTTTTTGCGAATTAGTTGACTGAAATATTCAACTTGTTCTTTCCGCAATGGCAAAATTAGCTGTGTGATATTTTCACCTTTGTAGCCGTTCGACAGAACTATGCTCATCAGTAGCCACGTTCCCATGAGTAGTTTGCAGTTGTAAGTAAGACGTGTCCCTTGTTCCAGTAAAGTATCAAATGCAAAGAATATGAGATCAGTTCGGCTTCTGGTGACCTTGAACGGAACAAACGCTACTGTTATCCAAGCAGAAGATGCTATTAGAAGAACCCACACTTTGTAATCAAACGCCGATACAAAACCGTAAAACGATATGGCGTCAACCTTGGATATGTCAGCACATGTAAGGAAATGGTATCCTCTGCCATTCAATTTAGCAAACTGAATATACTTAGGTGAATCCACTATGTCAAATATTGGGAATAACTCAGAGCTATCCGCTTGAATCAATTTAGATATATTGGGCTGGATGAGGTTAAGGTATATCACTCGGTGATCAAGTGTTGAACTCGTGACTTCTCGGAAGTATGCTGCACTTCGGTCAAAGTTGTGAATACTCTTCCGATTACACTTTATTCCCCAAATCGGCTGTGCAGCTTTTAGGTTGGACTTCCAATTATTATCAAGATCCACCAGTGCCATATGTTCATCTAAATTGACATCCAGGATATTATACTTAATTGAAGTTACTGCCGACATGTAATCCAATGCAAGTGATATCCCTGGCAACGTCAGCGCATCGATATGATCTGTGATTGCATCTTGGGACAACGATCCTATGAGGAGTGTAGCATTGACTTGTGGCTTCAGATAAAACCCGTCGAACGTATTGACGTGAATTGCAAATACTACTTGAAAGAACAATTTCTGAAAAAAGAACACGCTTTCTTGACGATATTGGTTGTTAATAAAATGAATTAAACTACTATCGATGGGTTGATCCAAAGTCTCCCATGTGCCAACAGTGATGAAATATCTGTTCGTTCTAAACACGGTAGGAAATACATTCTGGGGGTCCGTATCAAACTCAGCCAGTGACAGAGCAGGGCCATCATTTGCTGGCACCAACTGAAAATTGGCGAATGGTCTTGTTTGCATGCTACTGATTTTCCACGAAGTGCAACCAGGTGGGGCTACGTAAACAACAACTTCGCACGTTCTTCGGTAATGTGGGGTTATGTTTCCACGAAATTCTTGGCCTTCAGCTAAACTGTATATTCTGTTGTTGCAAAAGAATCCGTTTAGCCAACTTTGCTCATGTAGGTATTCCGAGTACTTTACCGGAAATTCCATTGGTACAAGACTGTAAGCAAATACCTATAAACAAATCGACAATATAATAACTGGTTATAATTTGCGAAATATTTACAAATTGAAATTCAGCAAAATTGTAGATGTATATACCGAGTGATCCATTGTAGCTTGTATAATGTGCACGCTACAATTGTCAAAAACTTTCAACTGTCTTCGAAGATTTAATTCGATTCTTCTCATTGACCGTCCAGCGGATAATGCGGCAATGTTCATTATGCAGATGGCAAACATATTTAGACTCAGCAGCTTCATCATTATCTACCAATTATATTTTAACGTCTGTGGTGTACTAACGCTTTTTCAAATGGTGTCGATGTTAGATTTGGACATTTACATAACTATTGCAATATATGTGGTATCATCGATGCTGGATGGTAAATCTATGTTTTAAGACACACAATTCACATGTGAGAAAACTTCAAGGGAATGGCTTTTTAAAGAAGTACTGTCGTACTAGTTGTGAGGAACATAAACCACATATGTATTTCAAATTACAAAAGTAAGTCCATCAACTGGTGCATACGCAATTTGATCAATAAGCAATTAACAATCCCTGAGTGAAACGAATATTAGATTTTCAAGCGGCCACATAATCACTCTGATATGCATAGTGCCAAGGTGTTATTGGATGTTTAATTGTTCGAACTTGCATAAAGCAAGAATGCAAATACAAATCTTGTAATACAGGTTGATAGTATATACGTTTAACAAATGGCAATAGCAATAATATCCAGAAAGCTAATAGTAATTCAAACTATGTGAAAAAGGATCTACCTGATCTTGTGTTTCTTTCGAAATTGGACTAGCATGTCAGCGACATGAAGTACTTTGAGGTTTAAACAACAAAACAATTGTTTTAGTGCGCTGTTAGTGTAGTGAGAAGTGTTTGCGTCACAATTTGAAATACATGCTTGTCGTAGATTATGGATCTGGTATGATTATATGTTATTACATATTGAAATTGTCCAGCATGAAGAATATGGTATATATAATTATTCCCCAAATGCAAAAACAAGCTTAAGTACTATGTAATTCTATTTGTTCAATCTACATTCCACATTTGAGGATGGAGCATTCAGGTTCATCTTTACATATTGCGTTCTATTTGGGCTTTTTTTGCTTTGAAAATTGTTTGTAGAAAAGCGGGGGCAATTGCTTACAGGAAATTACATACTACAGTGTCAAGGCATTATACTAATGATATGGCATGATGAAATTCTAACCATTTATTTAGCCTTAAGCACGATCGGATCGTACTGCTGGAGGAAATGTTAGAAAGCTGTTATATATTGGAAGCATTACTCAATCTGTTTTGATATTTTGGAATTGCATATACAGTTGTAATTGAAATGACAAGTTGCCATGATATTAATGAATAAATTATGTGCAGAATATACCGGTTCAAATATTTTTGCTCATCCATTTCATCAGGCAGTACAGGTTCACTGTATCTACTTTGCGTATAAACAATAAATCAGCTTAATTTCACTAATTACTTTGTCATTTCAGACGACACCATCACTATATGCTTATGTTCAAACTGTACAAATGACGCTCCCTGTTCGGATCCAATCCAAGTTGGTAGGAATTAGCATAATTGATAAGAGATGTTTTTCCTTTTTCTGTCTCCTTTGATTTTTGTGAAACTGTTAATTTTCTGCTTCTAAGCCATGATGGCAGAATTATCATGTCTAGTTAATTAAGGTCAATTTATCTAGTTAAGGCAATAGAGCTAGTTTACCTCGTAAGCCAATTTAACGCTATTTAACTGTCTGACGAAATCCTGTGAATTACACAGGCTTATAGGTAACTCGATTCTCCAGTTCTCTGGCTAATTGTTAATGTCTATGTATCAACCGGTCAGATTTTGTTATTCGTTTTCTAGGGATTTCTTTAACGACAATTCAAAATGTAAATTCAGTTAGCTTTCTCAAAAACAATTTGAACGGGCGGTTATCTCAAGAGAGTTCCTTTCTGCTTGACTTCGATTAAGGGCTTTTCAGCCCGCTTTTAATATGACGCTTTTAATTTAACTCTCCACTCACGTTCTGAAACTCTTCGAGTAACGAACGAGCTCATGTCAGTCCTCGTGAAACTAAATTCACTGTTCCTCCTTTCAGGCACTTTTTTCCTTACTGGTAGGATCACTAGTCTGCAAGTCTGCGTAGTTATTTAAGCGAAAAAACTAACTTTAAAATTTTACAATTTTCTTGTTAAAAAACTCTTCTTGTTGTGTGACAAAAATAGTTAACATCACCAACATTCTTCTGTTACTTTGCCGCATTATTTCGTTCACAGTCCAAGTCTCATAAATTCACATCAAATCCCGGGGCGACCCGCGATTCTTGGAAAACAACTTTCATACTGCTCTCTGTTTTGTGCCTTTAGCAAGTAACTTCAGAGGCAAGCATCATCATCCAAAGAAGCTGAGCTTTTCTACACAATTTCATGCATACTTTTTACTAGACACGACCGAGTTCACGCAGGCATAAAAACGCTAGTTAACAACACTGTCCTGTGATCTGAACTGAACGAATTTCTGAAACAAGTCAATGTGGGTGCCTTCGAAAACGGGTATTTTTCGAAATGGCCTTAACACGCTTCATACAACACTTACAAGGCATCGTTCATATTAGACCACATGTTGTCTTAATATTAAGTTCGTATTATATTCTGGACAGGTGGTGCTACCGTATTCGCATTCTATAGCAAATACCGGGCTCTTATGGGATATTTCACAACCAGGTAGAGTGCATACCGGCCAACGAAGTTTGCGCAAAGATGTATCAGATAGAAGAAAAGTTTCCGAAAGCATTTTAAAATGGAATAATCTTTTTCACCCTAGTAGAAATGCTTATTTTCCACTAGAAAATACTCCCAAAATAATAAAAATGAAAAATAGTACTTATTCTGCATTATAAGTATTTTTATAGGGTAGAATAAGTACTTTGCATAAAATGTAAATACTTTGGAGAATAATTATTCTCGTAATATATGATTTATTTATTTACGAGTCATGATTTATCCATTCATTGTATGTCATCTCATTTTTCTTCATCCCTTTTGAGTGACACAATGGCTACCAGTGACTCTGACTCCGATTTTGAGCGAATGCACTGGAACTTCCTGAAACCCTATGCTAATGGAAAAACTGTTGAATATGTTCACTTTGTTTTCGACCGGTAATATCATATCAATAGTAGTAGTCGGTGGACTGCTTGTATTAATGGCGACGCTTCTTCACTACTTTACTACATGTTTGCTTGCTGAGTTGAGTTTGATGTTGGTGATGGAGGTAGAGGAGACGATCGCATGCGGTTATTCATCTCTACCATTAAATTGTTAAAAATTTCCCTGTATTTCTAGCACATTGCTGATAATGACAGAGCATTACGTCCGTCTGGCCTTGCTATCTACATATATGAAACTGTAGCAGACTTAAAATTCCTATTCTCCAGTATAAAGGAAGGATTTCAAAATATGTTCCGGTGCGATTATTGACAAGTTTATTGATTTACCGTATTATTGCTGCTTGTGCCAGAGCTTCTCATGGGATACATAATATCATAATATGGGACGAAATACGACGACATTACAATTTTAACAATATATTAATGTTTTGATTAATGCTGTAATATATTGTGGTTGTTGGTAGCCATAAGATTATAATGAATAAATTAACCGGGAATACTCATGTTTCACTTAAAAAATACTTAGAATGCAGAATAAGTACTATTTTTCATTTTTATTATTTTGCGAGTATTTTCTAGTGGAAAACGAGTATTTTATAGTGTAGAAAAAATACATGCCTTTTAAAATGATGTTGTTTGACTCGAATAAACATGCGAGTGCTGCAGTTACAATGCACAGTTGGTACACGAAAAACACAACTCGGATGTTACCATGAACAGATAAGTTGTGGAACTTCTCCTCGTCATTTCTTCTTGCCTCATGTACCGTGGCATTCCACGTCGATAGTCGAAATGACCAATTCTCCCACGCCCCAACAAGTCCTGACTCAAACAGTGAATGTACTCTTATTACAAACCTTCTGTCGTCATGACCAACAGTTTTGAATAACCAAGCCACTGATGTACTCCCCAGTGAATCCTTGCTCATGCTTATCCGATTAAAATATGTATGATTGCCTTGATTCTGGAATCGTACCTTCAGCTGCAGAAATGCAGCAAATATTTGCTCATACTCGTCAATATAAACAAATCGATCACATTTGGCCAACGCATCGAACAGGTATTCGTATGCCATCATTTTCATCAACAGATGGTGGATAATAAATCATTTTCCTTATTACTACGACTATTTTTGGTTTATTCTGATTGTCCTGACCTACTCCGTAAGCGGCGTCAAACCGTCAAGCATGTTGTACACTGCGATTAGGCGACGTTCACATTCAATCCAAGCATATGTAAAAGCGAGATATTTTTATGAACCAGCTGCTCAAAATATTCAACTGGTTCACATCGCAACGGTGCAATTAATTGCGTAATATTTTCTCCTTTGTATGCATTGGATACCACAATGCCCATCAATAGCCATGTGGTAATGAGCGCTCTGCACTTGGACGGAATGTACGTACCTTGCTCTAGCAAGGAATCCAATGCAAAACATATAGAATCAATCTTGCTCCTAGTGATCCGTAAACAAATAAATATCATGGTTACAGCAGCACACGAGACAATTACTACAAACCAGACTTTGGAATCAAACGCAGACACAAATCCGTAGAAAGAAATTGTACCGATCTTGGAAATATCTGCACATGTCAGAAAGTGGTAGCCTCTGTAATTGAGTTTGGTGAACTGAATATATTTTGCCAAATCGGCGATGTAAAACACGGGAAATATTAGTGTTTTGTAATGGTCGATCACCTTGGTTATGTTTGGTTGGATGAGGTCGAGATAAATTACGCGTTGGTCCAACATGCCAGTCGTGACTTCACTAAAGTATGCATCTCTTAGCTCAACGTTGCTGATGCACTCTCGCTTACAACCTAGTCCCCAAACGGGATGATGTAAGTTTGTAGTACTTGACCATAAAGAGTCCAAATCCAGCAACGTGTCTTGTGGTTTTAAAAACAAATTCGAAAAATCGTACTTTAAGGAATGGATAGTAGAAAGATAGGCTGGTATATGGAATATATATCCGGAGCTCAACGCATCAATATTGTTTTGGATCATGTGTTGTGACAAAGTGCTGATGACGAAAGTTGAGTTAATTTCCACACGAAGGGAGAAGGCTTCCAACTTGCTGTGTTCAACTAAAAAGCGACTTTGTAGGAATAGCTTCTGAAGAGGGAACACAGTTTCTTTATGATATGTCGCATCGATGAAATAATATGTTACACTATTTCCGACCGGCTGATCCAACGTTTCCCAGGTTCCGACAATAACGAAATATCTGTTTGATCTGGGAGCGATTGGGTACATATATTCAGAGGATTCGTTATATTATGACAATATGCATGTGCTAAAATATACACCTTATTAGAATTAGTTTTGAATTAATTACCTACGCCACAGCACATCTAATACACAATAAATGTAATGTTTTAAATAACAGTAATCATTGTCACGAGAATGGTCAACCATGCCATATTTAAGCTGCAGTGTTGTGTGCTTATGAATGCTGCATTTCAATTAAAGACAAAAAGCCATTGTAGCTTATGCAGTTCGATCAATGCACAATTAAACGTTCGTGACGAAACTGAATATTGAAGATTACGTGCCACACAATTTGAATCCGAGAATTGCCTAAATGTCAATGTATTATTTCATTTGTTTCGACATGAACTTATCATGCAGTATAGTCTTTAAGCAATGTAATGCTGTTGGACTGATCGGAGTTGTATGTGCACGCTTTAGTGTATTGAATCAATTCAACTTTAGTGTCTAGAAGAATTGCTTTTAAAATGTGTACTGATTTGAAATAATGTTGAATTTCACAACGGTAAACCCCATCGCATTTGCGTTTACCAATTCCAAACTATACTATAAATTGTGCGCCAGAATGTTTAAATATTAGTAGCTGATAAACTGAGGATTATATCAATTGCAAGCATGTAACGACGCAGCAACTTCCGTTGTATATGATGGAAACGTTGTACATATGTACATATTGCAAAAACTGACAAAATATATTTTCAACAGGACAGAATCATTTGATGTAATATTCTGTCAATTTTATAAGATAAGTCGAACACCCATCAGTTTTACTGATTCCGTAATGTAAGCCATTTGTTTTTACCAAATTTATTCGGCTGAACACGCTATTCATACGTAATTCTGGATAGATATCGATTAACAATTCAAAGGATATTGCTAATGATATGGAATATGAAATTCCAGCCATCTATTTATCAATTTTCAAGGATATCTGCAGTTGGATAACTGTTTTTCACGTCAAAACATAAAACGTCACGTCTTATATTTTTTTGTGATTTCGTAGTGTTGCATATCCTTCTAATCAGGATCTGCAAACACAGCCCATAATACTCAATATGCTATAATTAATATTTTTAAACAACACTTCGCTTAACACGACGATACCAGTATTAGACACTCCTCCTCAGGTTCAAATACAATGCGGTGATTATATGGTAATGATATTTTCCAACGGTTAAATATGAAATGATAATAAACGCTTTGAATGTAAATCCACATGTTGTTTATAGCATACGTCAATTCAACTTTTATTTGTAGATATCGTATGCTATGAAGGAAATGACAGCCATATTGCTTCTCATAAATTGTCTTGTCAACTGAAAATGAATTTCGAATGTTCCAATGCCACCTATCTCGGATCCCTGATCGAGTGAGCAGTTAGATGATATTTGTATTTGTTGGGAAAAGGAAACATGCTCGGCTGTTGCCTGGCGGGAAGTCTCTGCTACAAAAACATTGACGGAAATATAAATCGGGTAGGAATTCGTAATGTGAATAGAATTTGTACAACAAACTGCTTAGTTTTATAATATATATTTGTATAATACATGCTGTAGAAATAGGGTTTATGCGAATACAAAATTGTGATAGTCGACTAAACGGTTTTAAAATGTATATCGTCAAATATTTACACCACACCAAATCCTCGACCAAGTTACTCACTTTGAGCAGCCACACCAAACAGACAAATTATATCGTCCAGAACCTAACCTAACCTTTTGATCATTTTAATGCATAATATGTTATGATTTTTAGTCATTAAAACAACAGGTACACGACATGCCTCTTGCAAACAGCCACAACGCAGAGGTACACAACTATGCCTGTTTCGTAAATACAGAATGGTACTTTATTTTTAAAATGTTTTGAAGATGCAGTCGAGTGACATCATCAAACATTAAGTCTTCAACCGCGTCACAATAAAGTTACAATTACAGATATAGACACACACAATATAGATTCAACGGCTTCCATATTGTAGCATAGCAATCATTGCATTTGCTTTGTCGGCTGACAACGCATAACGAGGAATATTTATATAAACCTCGAGGTATTGTAATAGTGAACTGCTAAGGGATATTTCAAGAAGACTCTTGTGGTGGTCTACAGTTTCAAATTTTGAAATTAAAAGACGTACGTCGACCATGTGAGTAAACCCTAGTTACTCGAAGAAAAATCGGACAATCAATAGTCTGGAAATTTAACACTAAAATGCACTAAAATTGTAACGTCAAATTTTTTATGCTTAGTCTCTCCGCCAAGCGGACCGATTCCGCCTTTATGTGTACGTACGTATTATAATTGAACACTGCTTGCTATTGTAAGATGTATTATGTCCAGCCGGAACCCGCTGTGTCTCCCGTCGGAGCCATATATTGGCACGGTCCACTTTTTCCACGTAAAACGCTTTTCCCGATTTTTTAGATTTTGGACCAAAATCGCGATATAAAGTTAAGTTGAAAAGTAACTAGGCATGATATGACATTCATACTCATATTCGGTACTATGCAAACATTTTCAGACTAATTTGGTATGATGTCCCTTCGATTTGAGAACGTCTTTTTTCTAGACATTTAATGTCAATGTGTCCACCAGTCCAAATAAAGCCAACACAACTTCTTGATAAATGGCAATATTCTCATTTAGGGATGTAGTCAATAGAAGGTTACCGGGCTCCGGGTAGCTGCTGTAATAAAGTTACAGTATTTTCACCTACTGTTCTCTTCAATTCTAAACGGTGTGTATAGTGTAAATTTAGCCCATACGGTGTTTCATTGCAAATTCATATTCGGGCTCTTTGGGACCCACTAAAATTATCAGCACCGGTTAGTGTACATGCATACGTATACATTCTCAATGAACTTCACTCGTATTGATTCTTGCATTTCCATTATCAGAATTTGAACAATGCATTGTAGCAAAAAGCTGGATTCAATTTACTTCTGAATTGTCATTGACACAAATCAGGAAAATAAGTAGAAATAATAATTTATAATGTGAATACAATATGCAATCATGTCGTGCATTTATCCGCCAGACAGAGTTCCCTTGTAAGTACATATGATTCGAAAAATCGTTTTCCCCCTATGGGTCTCATGCTATCATGTGTAGTGGCTGTTTCAAAAATGTTAGACAGGTAGGGACCTTACTTACCTTCTGTTTCTCCATGGTAAACGCCATAAGGAAGTTGGGGAAAATTCCTTCGAAAATCTAGTTTTTCGAATTTTTCGAAAACCAGCCATCCATAGTTTCCCAAATTTTGCACGTGTATTTACTTCGATATTCTCTGATGGTGTGCAAAATTTCAGCCATTTTGGCGTGTGTCAGCCCCCAAACTTTACTGTCAGAGTAGCCCTTGCATTCCTCGTCCGTTTTCCACTTCCGACAGTCAAAGTCCGAGAACATGGCAGCTCCGAATCTGGCGTTTTCATACTCCTTAGCCAATTCCTCTGCCAATGTGGATAATCGTGACAATTCACCAAGAACTAGAGTCGACGACCTATCCACCAAAAAAACAATCTCCAACTTCACTTTCTCATCACTGTAGCACTCATCAGCGCCGGGCTCAAAGTATGAAAGGATGTCAAGTTTTTGCTGATAGGTCAATCCGGTCGCCGAGTGGTCAATCTGGAGCAAAGCCAATATAATTGATAAAAACTTCATTTTATCTACAGATGACATTTAAATTTAATCAGCTGTCGTGATCAAAATCTATGATAAATGAAATACAACAGCAGATGGTATACTGTTAGCGCCAAGGACGTTTGACCACATTATGCAATCACACATAATGGACATAACATTTATGAGCTATGGTTTACACTTGTTGACAATTTGGATTGCATCACTCTTCCAAATAGATCAGGGTCGATACATAATTACAATGGTGAAGTTACATCATTAGATGTTCCGAATGCATGTGAGATACAAGACTGAATAGTAGTAGCATAATGTTATAAAGCCTGGGGTAATATGACATACTAACAACGATCGTATAACTGCAACCCCGTATTGTGGAAATGCAACTCTCGATTTTTGTTGTAACAATTACACTGCCCAAGATTTGTATGTTGTATGCTTGCATTATGCAAAATGATTTTGTGTCGCTTTTTACATCGAAACGTGGAATGAGTTGATTCTGTGATATGCCTTTTGTTCCGAACCAGTTTTGCATTTTATGAAAAGTAGTCACAGGATCCCTCTTATCCTGTGATTTACCTAAAAGCTTTTTTGACTAGTTCGTTTATTACGCCTAATCCGCCGACATTTACAGGATACTAGTTAGAAACACTAATTTGTAGCAATTAGAAACACTTGATAAAGAATGTTTGGAACCGCTGGTTTTGGATTGCGTTACCCAATTCCACTACATCATCGAAATTGGGTACAATAAATGGGCAATATTCCCATGTTAATTATATGACGACAAATACAGATGCCCATTTTGAATGGCAAGATGCGAACATGCCAATTGCTAGCATAGCTTCGTAGAATCGGTCAAAATCCCAGAGTACTGTTGACGTAGTGTCTAGAAAAGTAGTGTATGCCATACCACAGTACTAATGGGCAATTGCAGTTTTCTTGTCCTTGAAGGTAGTATTTCGGGTATTAATCACAGTTATGAACTTATTAGAATCATAAGGCGATGCCGCGTACATGAAAAGTTTTGCAAATTACATGACAACTACTCAGTATTTACTTTCTTTGTTAGGTAAGATATTCAATAAATTTTTTCCGTTGCATAACTCTCCTGTGCAGGTGCAAACGTACTCTTTGGTTTTCTCCTCTGGTCCAGTCGTCATCTCACAAATCTCCTCGCCTCCATCCGTTTGCGAGCATTCTTTCCATACGACCTCTCCGTTGTCAACAGTTTGAACGCATTGGGTAGTTGATTTGCACTCCACAACTTCCTCTATTCGTTCTGTGCAATATGCATCACTGCATGATGTGTCGTAACACTTTACTAAAATTTAAAAACGATACTAATTGAATAAGAGTGCCAATTGTTTAAAAAAATATTTAATTTATTATAATCTGTTTTTATGTGTTTACAACGTACCCGAAACAGTGAGGTCAAAAATTGAAAACAGAATGAAACTTGCGATGACTGACTTCAAATCCATATTGGTTTCTTTTGGAGATGTGCAATATAAAATATCTCGTGTCAGACTGTTCGCTGCAACTTCAGTTTGGTAAGTGTATCATATAATTTTATTGATGCATTTTATAACCAAACAGTCATGCTCCGCTATTGATAAACAACTAATTTGGCTGTAGACAATACGCAATTAAGAAATTATGGTATACAAATCAATTAATTGATCTAGTTTGGATGCGAAACTTATAACTACACATTACCGCATGCATGCTGAAATTAGAAATGAAATTTGATATTGAATTTGTTTCCAGTAGCCGAGCGCATTGGTAATGTGGTTTGATGATATCATAATAGACAGTTATATGCATTTACGATTTTGCCTGCTTATCCAATAGAATTTTGAAGCGGGTGACGCTTCTCATGGGAACATTCATTTGTCCCATCGGCGAATTTCTGGACGAGCGAGGCCTGGCCGTTATGGCAAAAGCGTTATTAGCTACAGGGTAAGTTTGTATTTCGCAATTTGGGAATAATCTTCGGGACAAGTTATGTGGAAGGAGAAATGTCTACCACAATTCACTTTTACAATAATTACGACTGAAGCGGTTTTTATACATTGGTGTTTTGGATTCGCATTCCACGATTTCTTGTTTCTTCGCATCACACCAATCATCAATAAAAGTTGTCTTGTGGCGTCGGACTATAATTATTAAATAGTATTTCCAAAGTCCAATAAGATAATTAAATAGTGAAAAAACCCACTACGACTAGCATTTATTCTTTGACAACATACCAGAAAAGGTCAAATCAGTGATTACAAGAAGCTGAAAGGTAACCAAATTAAACTTGAAACCCATATTTTATGTTTCTTTGTTTCACAGTACGTCAACTGAAATTTACATATCCTGCTGCAGCGTTTCGCGGTCAGAATTTGTAGTTTGGAGCGCATGCAACAACGAAAAATGTGTCATCCAGTAGTGCATTTGAATAGCGTCAAACATATATTTACCAAAATACAGATATACTGGTTGTTATTGAATGGCGGAATTGTATCTGAGCCATTTTAGACACGATACCTTTCTTTCACACAAACGTTGACAACGACGAGTAGCGCACATAGTCCAAGGACATATTCAACACAAATCAACCAATTAGAAATTAGTTTCCGAAAACGCTTCAGCACCCATGTCCTTGACTCCAAGACACCAGCAATCAGTGTAATTGAGATACATATTAGGTACACGAAAAACAAAATCCCAACATTACCATATACGGACAACGTATTTACAGTTATATCATCCTTTGTCCTAGCTTCATGTGCCGTGTCGTTCCAGGTTGAAATTCAAAACTTCCACCTCTCCCATGCCTCAACAAGTCCAGATTCAAACAGTGAATATATCCTTATTAAAAATTTGGTGACATGGTGGTCAACAGTTTTGAGCAACCACGCCACCGTAGTACTTCCCAGGGATTCCTTGCTCATGCGAATCTTATCAACATATGTATGGTTCCCTTGACCCATAAACAAACGTTTTAGCTTAAAAAATGTTGCAAATGTTTCTTCGTACTCGTCAATGTAAGCAAAAGTATCACTTTCGGATAACAAATCAAAAACACTCGAATAGGACATAAGTTTGATAAAGTCATGTAGTGATGCGGGAAAATATATCATTTTCCTGACGGCTCCGACAATCTTTGGTTTATCCGTATCCGCTTGACATAATCCATAAGCGACACCAAAGCGAGTGTGATCAACGCGTCTAGGAATGCTCCGATTAGGCGATATCGCATTAATTAGAAACTCAGTCATCGGTAAGACGAAATCATTATCCTTCAGGCCGACCTAAATCATACTTAAAAGTGAAAGGTTTTTGCGAATAAATTGATCGAAATATTCAACCTGTTCTTTTCGCAATGGCGAAATTAACTGTGTGATATTTTCCCCTTTGTAGCCATTTGACAAAACTATGCTCATCAGTAGCCACATTGCCATGAGTAGTTTGCACTTCTAAGTGAAACGTGTCACTTGTTCCAGCAAAATATCAAATGCAAAGAATATAAGATCAGTTCGGTTTCCTGTCACCTTGAACGGAAGAAACGCTACTGTTGTCCAGGCACAAGATGTTACTATAAGAACCCACACTTTGTAATCTAATGCCGATACGAATCCGTAAAACGATATGCCGTCAACCTTGGATATGTCAGCACAATTGAGAAAGTGGTATCCTCAGCTATCGAGCTTGGTGAATTGAATATACTTTGGCGAATTCACTATGTCGAATATTGGAAATAACTCAGAATTATCCTCTTGAATGACCTTAGATATATTGGGCTGGATAAGGTTAAGGAACATTAATCTGTGATCAAGTGTTTCACTAGTGACTTCACGGAAGTATGTTGCACTAAGGCCAATATTGCTTAAACCCCTCAGGCGAGACATAATTCCCCAAATCAGCTGTCCTGCTTTTACTGTGCGTTTCCAAATATTATCAATCTCCGCCAGTGGCATATTTGACTCTATGCTGACATCCGTAAGGTCGTACTTTATAGACTTCACTGCCGACATGTAATCCAATGCAAGCGATATCCATGCCTAAGTAAACGTATTCATATGCGCTTGGATTCCGTCTTGGGACAAGGACCCTATGAAAAATGTAGCATTGATTTTTGCTGTATGATAGAAACCGTCCAGCTGATTAAAGTAAAAATATTACTTTAAAAAACAATTTCTCAAAAAATAACACGCTCTGCTGGCGATATTGATAGTTGATAAAATGAACTAAACTACTTTCGATTGGCTGGTACAACGTCTCCCATGTGCCAACAGTAATGAAATATCGGCTGGTTCTAAACACAATGTGAAATACATCCTCCGGGTCTGCTTCAAACTCAGTCAGTGAAGGTCTAGTATGATCATTTTCGGGCATGAATTGAATATTGGCAAATGCTCTTGTGTGCATGCTAGTCATTGTCCACGAAGTGCAATCAGGTGGGGTTAAATATACAACAACCTCACACGTCCTTCGATAATGTGGAGTTGAGTTTCCACGAAATCCTTGGCATTCAGCTAAACTGTATACTCTGCTGTTGCAAACAAATCCGTTTAGCCAACTTGGTTCGTGTTGGAATTCCGAGTACATTATCGGTAAATCCATTGATATAACACTGTAAGCAAGAACCTAGTACCAAATATCAAATATTTACTGATTATAATTTGTAAATTATTTTCAATTAGAATTCCATAAAACTCTATGAAAAATTCCGAGTGATCCATTGTCGCCTGCACAATGTGAATACTGCAATTCTCAAACACTTTTAATTGTCTTCGAAGATTCAGTTCGATTCCTCTCGTTGAACTTCCAGAGAATAGTGCTCCAATATTATTTATGCAGAAGAACAACAACTGTAGAATGAACAGCTTCATCATTATCCACCTGTTATGTTTTAACGTCTGTGCTGTACTATACTTTTTTGAATGGGTATAGATGATAAGATTGGCGATTTACAAAAATATTACAATGTATGCGGTTCCACATATGCTCAATAGTATATCTATGTTTTAAGCAAGATATTTCGCATGTGAGAAAACTTAAAGAAAACTGTTTTTAAAGAAGTAATGTCGCGTAAGTTGTGAGGAATATCAACCACATATGAATTTCTGGTTACGAAAGAGAATCCATAAAACTAGTTGTTGTAATAACACGACTGTCAAATATGCAGAGTAAATAATATGACAACCGAGTCATTCAATTACTGGAGGAAGATTAAAGTTTTATTAAAGAGCAGAGTTTTTCATGCTCATAAGAATAATATTACATATTGTCATACATATATAAACCGTTTTATTTGCGCTTGTTTTGAACTTCAAAAATTGTTGCTAAAAACTAGTTTGCATTTACTAACGATAAATTATGAACCACTATATCAAGCATGCATCCTCATTGCATGTAATTCTAATCTTGTATTTAATCTTATATAGGACACGCTCTGGTGCAGCAAATTGTTATCTATTTATTAACTACCGCAGCATGAAATGCTTATAAAGGTAGTTATTGCGATTGATCTGTTTGTGTCTGTGTGTCCATAAGTCTGTAAACACTGTAACTTTTGTTAACATTGATCGATTTGGTCCAAACTTGTCCCATAGGTACCCCAGGTCATGAGAAAATTCGGTATTGATTTTGGGCCTCCGGGGGTCAACCCCATGGGTATGGGGGGATGAGGTCACCATGCATCCTTATGGCAAAAAAATGTTATATGCTTATCTGATAGAGAATGTTATGCTGATCATTTTTTGGCACATCACTCTGGGTCAATTCGGCCAACTTTCGGTGGTGGCTACATTGGCCCCAGGGTCATCAAAGGGTCAAAATATATTAGTTCGGAAATTGATAGACAAATTCAAGATTAGTGTTTGTAAAATTGAACTAAATATCACATTTCTCACTTTCACATAAATTGCGCTTCCGGTAGTTTTTTTATTTCGGGTTTACACCCATCCACGTTTGACAAGCTGTCATAAATATACATTGGACTCATTACTCAGTGCCTCTGGATGGTTTTTTGTTTTACATGCACAGTAATTAACACAAGTAATTAACCGTTCATTTTTCAATGTGCATGCGTACTTCGGATGGAAAGCAGTAACGTAGGTACGCATGTTATCTTCCGCTAACTGTATCGATGTCCTTATGAAGAAATGTTGAGAACATATGTGCTATTACCAACTTATTTATCAAAGGGACTTAAAAACAGTGAGTTCGAATTATAACTTGTGTGTAGAATACTGCGCACGTGCTTGTCAAAATATAATCACATTGGTCAGTCATTTCGGACCGCAGCAAGACCAAATTTCTTTCTAGCACAAATCTCCGTTGCAAAGGCGTTAGAATACGTTCCCTTAATCTATTCGGCCGCTTAACGAGTTACATTTTTCCTTCGAGCAGGACCACCAACGGTAAGTACCGTTAATGCTATTTCGAACTACAAGTTTGTAGCTTACCAGAATGTTCTACGTCAGCAATTGCAAATAGAAGGAAGGCCAGCACTGCCAGTACAAAGGTGTCTAAAATGTCGTAATCAGGTTCCCGAAAACATGTAATTATATAGTTTCTTTATTCGAAATTCGAATATGCATATAAGTAATGCAATTAATATGCAAAGTAAATGAACAAACAAAAATTGTCATAGTCAAATTAAGTTCAGATTGTTTTGAGGAAATATATCGACAGGTCAATTATGTGCACATAATTTTATTTCAAGTACCAGGAGCCAATGTAAAATTTTAAAACCACAAAGAGTGCATATGGACCCATGACATCTGAAATACGGCGTCCGAAATAAGAAACAACTTTGCAAATGGATTTGTAAATACGTTTTCTTGCTTCGAACAAACACCCAAGTGTTGAAATCAAAATGCACAGTAGGTACACGAAAAATACCACTCGAACATTTCCATATACGGACAATTTGTGAACCTTCTTGTCGTCCTTCTTTCTTGCCTCTTGAACAGTATCATTCCACGTTGAAAGTCGAAAGGACCAATTCTCCCACGCCCCAACAATGCCTGACTCAAATACAGAATGCACTCGTACTATAAACCTGGTTACTTGATATCCCACATTTCTGAACAACCATGCCACCGATGTACTTCCCAGTGAGTCCTTGCTCATGCTAATCCGATTAAAATATGTGTGATTGCCCTGATTCAGGAATCGCAGTTTCAACTGCAGAAATGTAGCGTAAATTTCCTCATACTCGTCAATATAAGCATATCGATCACATTTGGCCAACGCGTCGAACAGATTCTTGTATGCCATCATTTTTGTCAGCTCTACGTAAGACGTTGGATAGTAAATCATTTTCCTTATCGCTCTCACTATATTTGGTTTATCTTGACTTGCTTGACTTACTCCGTAAGCGGCTGCGAAACGAGTTTTTACAAGATCTTGAATGCTGCGATTAGGCGGCGTATAGGCAAACATGTCTTCGACCAATGGCATCAAAAACTCGTGATCTCTCACAAAACCTCCAAGTACATTTAAAAGCGAAACATTTTTGTGGATAAGCTGCTCAAAATACTTGACTGGTTCTCTCCGCAATGGTGCAATTAATTGCGTGATGTTTTCGCCCTTATATGCATTGGATATTACAATGCCCATCAGTAGCCATGCGGCAATGAGTGATCTACACTTGCATGGGATGTGCGCACCTTGTTCCAACAATGAATCCAGGGCAAAAAATAAGGAGTCAATTTTGTTTCCAGTGATTCGTAAACAAACAAATATAATGGTAACAGCAGCAGACGATACTAGTAATGCAAACCAAACTTTGTAATCAAACGCCGACACAAATCCGTTGAAAGATATTGTGTCGACATTGGATATATCGGCGCATGTAAGAAAGTGGTAGCCTCTGTTATTGAGTTTGGTGAACTGAACGTATTTTGGCGAATCGGCGATGTAAAACACCGGAAATATTAGGGTTTTGCCATGGTCAATCACTTTTGTTAGGTTAGGTTGAATGAGGTCAAGAAATATTAATCGTTGGTCCAATGTGTCACGTGTCATCACTTGACTAAAGTATGCATCTCTTAGCTCTACGTTGTTAACGCACTCTCGATTACAGCCTATTCCCCAAACCGGATGACCTAATTTCGCTGCACCAAACCACAGGGAGTCTAAATCCAGCAAAGTGTCACGTGGTTTCAGAATCACCTTGGCATGATCGTACTTTAAGGAATGTATTGCCGAAACGTAGTCAGGTATATGCAAAATATATCCGCTAGTCAAAGCATCGATATTGTTTTGGATCAGTTGTTGTGACAAAGTGCCTATGACGAACGTCGAATTGGTTTCCACACGAAGGGAAAAAGCTTCAAACTCCAATTCACTCTGTTCTACTAAAAAGCAAACTTGAATGAACAGCTTCTGAAGAAGGAACACACTATCTTTGCGATATATCGCATCGATAAAATTAAATAAACTTTTGTCGACTGGCTGATTCAATGTCTTCCACGTTCCCACAATAACGAAATATCTGTTGGATCAGGAAGCAATTGGGAAGAAATTATCTGAATTCTCCTCCATGGAGTCCAACATTGAATTCGGCACGATTGGATTCCGGTCGCTTGCTGGCAACAGCTCATCAAACGCACTTGCGTACGCTGTCGTTGTCCAGGAAGCGCAATCGGGTGGAGTAATGTAAACTACTACCTCACAGGTCCTACGGTAGCTTGGAGTTTTGTTTGCGTGAAATCCTTGACCTGGAGCAAAACTGTATCCTCGGTTGTTGCATTCAAATCCGTTTAGCCAACCATTTACGTATGTATAATGTGAGTACATTGTCGGGGTGGTCAGAGGTAGAACATTGTACGCAAACACCTACAGTTTATTCAGCAAACATGATATCATAATTTAGTAGTTGTGGATGGTAAGTAATATTTGACTCACCGATTGATGGATGTTTGCTACGGCGATGTGAACACTGCAGTTCTCAAACACATGTAAACTATTTGTCAGATCTAAGTCTAAACTTCTGGCTGGGCGCTGTGAATATATTGGACCAATTTTTGTGATGTAAATAAGAAACGCGGAACAATAGAGCGAATTCATGTTGATCAAACGTTTATATATTGACATCTTTCGTAGACTAAATATATATACTTTTGTAGAATTAGTTTGAACTTATTTACCAATTCAATAAAACATGTGTTGTCACTAGGCTGGTCAACCCTTTCTTCTCAAAGTCGCAATACTGTGTGACAATTAATGTTGCATTTCGTGTAAAGAAAATATGCAGTTGTAACTTATGCAATTCGATCAATACACAATTACTCGTTCGTGACGAAACCGAATATTGGGTATTACATTACCAACAAATTGAATCCGAGAATCGCCTAAATATCAAAGTATTATATAATTTGTTCCATCAAGACTCACTCTGCATTAGAATATCAAACAATGTAATGATTATTGATTATTATTGATTGGTCTGCAATACTAAGGAACTTAAACAACGTGAAGCACTGTCGTATCCTTTTTTAACAATTGCAAACGATACTATAAAATGCACAACCATTTGTAGCTACAAGTATGTTAATAATGGCGTATTGTAAGTATATTGCGACACTGCAAAATTTTGCAATAAACGATGTTTCCACTTGTTCGGAAATTGACAAAATCTATCTTCAAAAAGACGGGACTATCTTGTATAGTGTGTATGAATTGTTTTCCAATTTAACCATATTTAAGTAACTCACATAAGCTTTATTGATTTTGTTATGCACTCCATTTCCACACCAATTATTTTGGAATAATATGCTACGTATATGTAATTACCGAAAGACATCGACAATCAATTTGCACGATTTTGCTAATGATATGGGAACCGAAACTCCGAGCCATCTAATTATCTATTTTAAGGATAAAATCTGTTGTATAACCGTTTTGCACGGCATAAAATATATGGTTTGTAAGATGCAATCCAATTGTCCCCCTTATCATGATCAACAAACATAACTCATAATACTCACGATGTTACAACCAATTATTTGCTGCATTGGATTATTTCCCAACTGTACTTGGCTAATGCTCTTGTGTGCACACAAGTCAATGTCCACGAGCTGCAGTCAGGCGGAGTTACGTAAACAATAACTTCACAAGTTTTTGATAGTGTGGGAAAGTGTTTGCCTTGATCCCTTGACCTTCGGTTAACGTGTATACCTTGTTGTTTCATATAAACCATTTATCCAAGTTCGTATGTGGTGGTATTCAGAGTACATTATTGGAATGGCCAGAGGAAGAAACCTATAAGCACGTAACTGGAAACACATAAGCACCATGTTTTAGGTTACCTGGATTAACGTTGGGATTGGCGCGGGGTTGACGCCTATCGCACTTCTCCGGTCACTGCGGGTGCAGCGACTTTCCAGAGGTTACGGGATGTAGCTGTTGGGGTAATTCGGGGAGACGGTGTCGGCAACTCGCCTGCTTATGCTATGTGTGGTATATAATACTAGTATGTGAGATGTGAAATGAACGGGAGAGAGAGTAACTCGTGAGTTTGGTGTGAGCTCGGCAAGAGCTAGCAGAAGAGTGTCTTGGTTTATTGAAGCTTGTGTGCACGAAGACTTACAGCTAGTGTTATAAGTTGGTATGATGGTTACGTGAGTTACATTATTGGAATGCATGATGTCATGCTTGGCTTATCTAGTGCAAGAATGTGCTTACTCCTATTAGTGGTGGCTCGAGCTGAGCTGACCTACTTGTATGTTATGATGTTATGTGTATTGCTGACTTTGCTACCTTGAGGGTATCGGCCCTCACTACTCCCCCTTTCGACGACAAAACGGGTAGGGTAGTCGGATGAGCTAACTGATTTTCGCTTTTGTATTTTTTAGTTTGTTTTTTAAATCCTAACTTCTATTGTTTCTACCTAACCGGAATTTGTGTACAATGAAATGAACGAAATGCTAGTTTACAAAGTGGAAGGACTTAGTGCCCCCAAAAAATGGTGCTACCTAAAGCCTAACCTTGGGTTTGCCTATGGTTATAATTGACGAGATAACTATTATACAAAGATACACGTAAGTTAGTCGAACTTGTCAAATGATAACATAAATGTGAATAAGGTAAACTTATACAATGTGTGTAGTGATAACAATGAAATAATGTACAAACCATGTGGAGTTGAAATGACTATAATACAATGCAATGGCGTCTCGTGGGACGTGCTCGAAAACGTAGTTGATTGTTAGAACATTATATACATGAGCGAACTTGACAATCATTTAAACTTGAAAATTGTAACGAGAAAAAAAGTGTTTGAGTAACCTAGGTTCATTTTGGTTATACATATGACAATATAATACAATGTTTGCTTATAAGTTATCGCTGGATGAAGACGGTCTTGTTGTGTCGTGGACGTCGTGATGAATGTATGATGTGTAGTCTATGATGAAGATGAAATGAAGCGCGATGATGGGGGTTTATGGGAATGATGGGGAAAGTTGACGTTGGGATGTGTTGGATCCGATGAATTTTGTGAAGGCGAACTGGATCCTTGACGACTTAGGTGCGTCTATATGTTGTGAAGTTGTCCGCGAAGTCCTGAAGGCCGTGTTCAAGCGTCTTAGGCGCGCTTTGAACAATTGAGGGGTCGCCGTACCTTGGTTAGGTTAGGATGGTCGTACTGCGTCTACCGGTGTATTGGAGACGTCGTGCCTTGTGACTAGGACCTTGAAATGTGATTATGGCCAGCGGAATATGAGTGTGAAATGGTAACTGTATTTGGTAAAATGAAGATTTCATGATTAAGAATTTTGTTTATATTTTGTATGAATTAATGGAAATGGCGATGAAAACGGAGATTAAAATGTAATTTGTGATTTTGAAAGTGAATTCTTCTCTGTAGTTATTTGTTGTTTCCCGTTGTCCTTAGTGGATATGGCGGTAACGTGTTTGGTGAAAGCTGTATGTGGCAGCTTGCCCTTTGGTATCTCGGTTGTCTCGTGTCGCCTATGGGAGGACGGACTGGTCGTTGAAGTTTGGCCTTTAGTAGGTCGTTGAAGTTACTGAAAATAAACTTATAAGATTCTTTCCAGACAAGTTAATTATCTTTTGATATGATAGTGTCTTTCGATTGTAGTTTTTGCTTCTTGATTGTAACCATTGTGGTCTTATATGTATTGAGCGAGCATTTCGTAGTTATAATGGGGTCAACTTAGTGTTGCCCGTTTAGGGTGCCATACCCCGTGCAAACGTGGAAAGAAAAAATGTGAGCCTATAAAACGCTGGAGCAATATAACATGCAAGTCGTGATTATATGAACTTATAAGCTCAAACTGATCGGAGGAAAAAGAGATATATCCCCGATATTTCCAAAGACAGCTATGCGAAGCGTGACGGGTAGAAGGGGATGAAACAATGATGCTCGTGTAGTAGCGAAACATGAAAGTGCGTGCCGAAGTGTGTATGAAACAGCAACACTTTACTGCGCGTGATATGCGAAGATATGATTAAGAAATGACCTTGACGTGTTGCGTAGGGCAACCAAGGTGTTTACAACTTTTGGCTATGAAGCCTGGATGCATGACTGGTGGAGATGACGCAGAAACTCGTCAAGTACCTATTATGAAGATTGTGGAAATTACGAAGAAATCGACAATGCGTTGATCATGAAGAAATTCTCGTGCCTATGCTTGTGATAAAAGCCGGTGTGAATGTCTGGCTATTGAACCAAACCTGTAATTAGTGCGTGTAATTGCCTGGAGAACGTATGAGTATCTGATCAGGTGCGAGAGTGCAAGATATTACTTGTGATAGCGTATGTGCATGATTGTAAGATGTATGCAGAAATCGCGGAAACAATAATCTGAACGTGCCTATTGGATATCGAGAATTTTGCATAACCGACTGCCTGACATGGATTCCTATGAATGCCAATTGTCGGCTGGAGCCTAGATGTAATGGAAACCGTTAAAAATCGCCCAGATGTGAACACGTTCGAGGTCCATGGTCGACTGGAGCCGACACAAGGAATACATACGACGAAAAATAATTGAGCACTCCTGGACGTTAACGCTTTTGAAGTGCACGTTCGTCTGATGCCTATGAGATAAATGCACTCAAAGATGAAAGGAAAAAGCTTCTAGATGTCGATGCTTTTGGCGTGCATGTTCGTCTGATGCCTATGCGAAAGATGTAAGGCTGCCTCCTGGAACGTCGAGTGAGGCACAGACTCGTAATTTGCCGATGCGATGAAAAAAAAATGCGTAATTGGTGAAATAACACGGTAAAACACAAAAAAACGGAGCACGAGGATCGTGGTATGCCGAAACGACGGTTGTGAATGAGTAGTGTGTATGTATTGATGAATGTGTATGCGTGCGTATATGCGTGTCTCGTCTATTGGAGACTTTTGACCCTGCCAATGACGAAAGCGGCGTACATTGCGCTTTTCGGAGTCATCGTTACAAATATGTAAATAAGGATCAGTTAGTAATTATTCCAGAAGTGGTAAATTCGGGTCGAGAAACGAGACTGGATTATGTTCGAAACGTGCCGGTAACAATGATGTCGGGAAATATGCTAATTGCAATATGCGTTTCTGTCTTTTGCCGTTGGCGAGGATGACTTGTCTCCGTATGATCACAGCTCAGCAATATCTGAGGGTGCCGATGGGTACTGGAAGTATGCGAAAGATCTATCATTTTCCCAGACGCCGAGTATATGTTGGTAGATAATTGATGTACTACCAAATCAAACAAACTTCTGATGAGGCCGGTATGATTATGAATGCAAGAAGACAAGTGTGATTAAGGAATTCGTGGATGATGACGTCAAGAGTCTGCGTGAAGATTACAAGGTGGCCGTGACTAATGACATCAGGTGCCTATGCTGTATGAGAGTTAATAAAGCAGGACCGTCATGGATAATGCGTGAAATGCCTGACAAAACCGAACAATTCGGATTGAAGACTATTCCACCCGAACGAAGCCTTGTAGGGTCTACTAAAGCCGTTAACAAGTTGTATGGATGCAAAATGTCGGCTTGCCATATCAGTCCCGACGATTTGGTTAAAGGACAGATTAAAGCAGGGAAATGAGATATTGTCATAAGGTGGCGATGTTTGAGGCGCCGGAATTGTATAACGAAATGTGAGGATGTTATTGTTATGGTTTCGGATTGTCGTGACCGAGAGTGAGTGTGAACTCCGGATAAGATTGTCGTGGTAGAGCTTACTGTGTGTGTGACCTAATGTAAAGTTACCTTTATTACACCTGATGTGTTTACGAAGGGGTGGGTAGAACATTGAATTGTTTGTAAAATACCCAGACGTGAAATACATGGGGAAACTGAGATATTTTGTGAACGTAATTTCGAAAATATACTGAAGTAAAAGTAAGTGCGATTAACTTGATTGCAGCAATGTCGTAAAATAACAATTTGATTAGTGCGACGAAAATTGAAGTTCTAAGGAATACTGGATTTTGACTGAACCCGAAGGTATGTGGAAAAAATAATTGATAAGGTTGGAATACCTTTTCCAAGCATGTATTTGGTGACGAAAGATTGAGGTGACAACCAGAGGTAGCTTTTCAGCTGATGCAACTGGAGTCGGTTCGTGATTGTGTTTGGAGTTTGTTAGTATGACAGCCGAAGGGAGCTTTTCAGCAGTTGCAATCGGTGTCGTTTGCCGATAGGTTATTGATAAACGATTGAACGGGTTGAAATTATTTGAGATTGTGAGTAGGGTGTAATTAATTGTAGGACTTAATAGGGTTTCCCAATTGCTTGCTTGTGACCGTGTGGCCGAGAAAGGAGATTTTAGTTGGATGCAACGATAATTTCTGATAATGACATTTCGTTCATCGTGTGAACATGTAACACAATTCTGATGGATGAGGATGATAAGCATAAAGTTTTGGGGTGGCATGTTAGTCAGTGTGTGGTATTCATGTTGTGGCTGTAAGCTCTAGCCCGCCGTTTGTGGGAAGACTAAAACTCAGCGTATGAGAACAGATCATCCAGGGGCTCTTTTCCAGTCGGTTTTATAAGATAATACTGTTCTGTTTGTGATGTAGTTGGCCCAATGATAGTGCTTTTACCGATGCGGTTATGAAATTTTTAATGTTGTCAATGAAACATTCGACTTAGATTGAAAGAAAAGTTGAACTCCTTTTGTGTGTCAAATTTATTGAGTTGAAGTGGTAAGATCGTATATAGGATCTTTGGCTTTGACATGACCATTATTTACTGGTATCGAAAAAGGAAGAAGACAAAATAAAAAGAATTGTCTTTTCTTGTAATTTGAAATTTGAGTTTAATCGTGAGCACTTTGCGACGACGCCGTTCGTTTCGGATTGGCGGCGATTTTATTAGTAATGGGATTCTAGAAGGTGAATGTTTGTGTACAAATCCAGATTCTAAACTAGTGCCGTACCATACGTCAAAGTTGCATTGTGTCTAATTTGTTTGACTCAGAGAACAAAAAAATGTTGAAATGTGTGAAAATTATTTGGACTGCCGTTGGGAAAAGCTTTTGTAAAAGGTAAGGTGTATTGAGGAGCGTATGCCTGCAAAATGGATGATGGATATGGTAGACTGAAAACGAAGTGGTTAGTGACTATGAACGGAAGTAGGTATTCCAGCCGAGCGTTGTTTGTAAGCAAAATGAATGTCTGATTCGTCAAAATCTAATATATAGGACAAAGGGATTGAAATGGTGAGTTTTTGATAGTGGTGGTAACTTATGGTGTTGATGTTAGAGGCTATGACAGTAGCAAATGTGTGCTCTAATTTTGGTGGTCTTAGTGTAAGTGGGCCTTGCTTTTGGACCTGCTCTGATTTTGGTGGTGTGATTAACTAAAGGTGCTCTGTGGTTTCTATTGTGTATGGGATTGTGCTCTGATTTTCAATGTTGTATAATGTATTCGGTGTTATGCTCTGATTGTCAATGTTTTAGAATGTATATGGTGTTATGCTCTGATTTTCAATGTTTTAGAATGTATATGATGTTATGCTCTGATTTGCAATGTTTTATACTGTATATGATGTGATGCTCTGATTTTCAATGTTTTATACTGTATATGATGTGATGCTCTGATTTTCAATGTTTTATACTGTATATGATGTTGTGCTCTGAATTTTGAGGTTTGATGATGCCTAAGATGTTATGCTCTGATTTTTTAGGTTTGATATTATATATGGTGTTATGCTCTGAATTTTGAGGTTTGATGATGCCTATGATGTTGTGCTCCGATTTTTTAGGTTTGATATCTTAGAAATGAATGTACATGCCGATTTTTGGTGCGGTTTTAAAGATTATTTGAGAACTTAAAATTCCAAAGCGGTGCGGTAGTTGTATGTAAGAAGCTGGCTAGCTGATACTAGAAGAAAGCTTTTATTACCGTATTTGTGCCTGCTAAAAGACGTGGAAAAATAGCTTTATGAAATGCGTAAAGATGAAAGGTGAACAGAAAGCTTTTGTGTTATATTGTTTGGATTGTTTTAGGCGTTCGCGTGTTAGATAAAATGCTGCTCTTGTCGGCGTGGTTACGAAGCATGTGTAGACTTTTGAGAGAATAGTAGATAGGAAAAGAAAAATTTTTGGGATTCAATTTCTTACTGTTACTTGATACTAGTGAAGTGGATGTCTTCTAGCCAATTGGATGAGTGGAGACCAAGATACTTCCATTAAGTGATGATTAGTGGGGCAACGTGATGATAAATTCCGCCGTGGAAGGTTGATTGGTATTCGATGAAGTACTTCACTTTCTTGGAAGTCGAATGGAACTGGAAAACTTTGTATACTGAACGAGAATGTTTATGAGTAATTGTACTTGTTTAAATATAATGCGGTTGTAACGGTTGGACGTCCTAATTTTGGTTTTAAGGTAAAAATTCACTATCGAAAAGTTTCTGTTGCTACTTTGATTGCGTGTTTTGAATGTTCTTTGTCGTGGATTATTGTGCAACTAAACTGAGTAACTTTGACTGTACTGATATTTTGGTTTGTGGAAACAATGAAAAGGAAAGGAGAAAAAAAAACTTGGTTGGTAAAAACAAGGGAACACTAAAACTGATTGTTGAGAAGACTGTAATCACTGAATTGAAAGTATTGACTTGTTCGCTCGTATAAAAAGAATAATGAGGAAAAACTGGCTAGAACAGTTGAAGTGTACTGGAAGATGGTTGGCGTATGACTGATGTGGATTGTTCTTGTGCGCTTGTATTTATAGACTTAATTTTGTGAGACGCTGTCTTTGTGTGGATTTCGTGAGAAGATTCGTGGTAATAAGACCTTTGTTATATAATCGTTATTTTATGTACATGTAAGCGTTACTCTGTTTTCTTGGTTCGCTTACTCTTTGTAAAATTATACTTAGTATGCATTTTTCTGTTACTTATTTTTCTATTTATAGAACGTTATGCTGTTTGTACAATGTGTTTTGAGCTTATGAGGCAGGTTTAGACTATTACGTCTTATCGTTGCTGCGATTATATTTTATGAGAGTCAGACTTGGCTGCTTTTTTGGTTTTTGTTTTTGTCAGGGTGGGCATGCCTTTGTGGCATAGGACGAAGAAGATCATGAACTTTGGTGAGATCGATCGTCTCGTTAGCTTGTTTTTTCTGCTTGTGTTGCTGTTCTGTGTCATAAAAGTGGTATTTCGCTATACGTGTTGGTTTGCTGCTATCTTTTGAGTGTTTCGCTGTTACCTTTATGATGCCTGAATCGTTAAACGAAAATTATCGTTAAATAAGTTAAAAAGTCGTGATCTGTCGACCTTTTTCAACAGGATGTAGATAGCTATAAAAATGCCTATTAATAGAATGATAATGGTCGCGAATAGCGTGTATGAAATCCAATCGGGATTATTTACTGTGAGTGAATCTGAGTTTTCTGCGTTGGCTATTGGTAAACGTGTTGCGATTAGAGCTAATATTTTCTGTACTATTGTCATTGGGTCTATGAGTGTTTTTATCGTTTCCCAAATGATCTTGCCTTTCCATATCATTAAGATTATTACGATGATGATGACTATGATAAGAGCCATGTTGCTGTATGAAAAATAGTGTGCCTTTTCTTGATGAAATGTCGGTGTGAAGGTTTCTTTTGGTATTTCTGGTTGTAATATAGGTATTTTTTGTCCACGTCGTATCGACTAGTGCGGTTACATTGTGAAAAATTGAATGCTTGTTAACGAATGTGAAGTCTGTATCGTATGTCCATGATGCTGCTATGTGATGTGTGATGGTGATTTCGGAGTCTTCCCTATCCTTTATACATGGGTATTCAGGTTTGATGATTTGTGTTCCGACTTGTATCTCACAATTACAATTCAACTTGATGTTGATGATTCCTACTTGATTTTTGGTAGATATGGATTTGTTCAATTTGCCGTTGCATTTAATCGTGATCGTAGAATTAGGGTATATGATGCCAAATTCCTTTGGTGAATGAGATATGATTACTGGTTTGTCTAACCTTGATTAGACTTTCCTCTAAACAATTCGTATCGTGTGAAAAATGATATGGATATCTGGGTGCATAGCATAACGGTGTCGTCATGCATGTTTCGCGTGCCTTTTTAGGTACTGGCGTAATTTCGTTATCGTTGCGTATTATTATGACGTCGGCGTCTGTATTTACTGTGCAAACTTTGTCTTCGAACAAAAATGGGTGCGGTTCTACTGTGTACATAGCCAGTTTGTGGCCAGTCGTTGCATATGGTATGTTTATTTTGATTACTATTGACTGCTCGGAAAAATAACAAGTAGTGGTAGCTATGTGCAAATATGCGTGAATGTCTCTAATTTTAATTGATAAATCCAAACCTTCTTTGTTTAATTCTGCTTCTAACTTCTCGAGATCGTCTCGTAAGGCGCCTGTTTCTATCGCGACTGTAGGAATTTGTCTATTACGGCATTGCTGTACCAATTTCATGAAATTAATGCTGATTGCCATTGTGTAGATGAGTTTTGATGTTATTGAATGAATATCGGAAAATGTTATTTTTTTACCTAACTCTGAGTTTCCTCCTAGTGCCCTTTCTATGTCAATTTCGTTTTTGCTTATTTGAGTGCCAACAATATTTTTGAGTTCAGTCGAATACCTTTGGAAGATTTCCTTATTCTGGATCGCTGTTTCATGGTCGGTGGAAAGTTGTTCCTGAAATTGTGATGCCTTTTGTTCTAGTTGTTCATTCTGCATTGTGAGGCTGTCGACCTCGCTCTGGAGAACTATGCCGCAACACCAATGGAACGGTTCTGCGAGCCATTCTATGGCACGAGAGCGTTTGGTGGTTTTATCGGGTCCCAAATGTAGGTGCCCTCGGTCGGTCTTGCATGCTTGAAAATGACTGTCGTCGTTGATAATAGTCTTGATTTTGATTGGGTGTATTGCGTCCTGACCACTGGTTATTTTGCTGTCGATTCTGCTGAAAATATTGTCTTTGTGGTTGCATCTGCATGACTGGGTTTCTCTTTCAATTAGGCTGTTGCTCCTGTTTTTGTGGTCGATAATTACCTTGTGATTGATAACTATTTTGTTGGCGGAATTGTTGCTGTCTGTAGTTGTTTTGAGGTCTATAGTTGTTTTGAGGTCTATAGTTGTTTTGAGGTCTATAGTTGTTTTGCTGGAGGTAGTTTCCTCTATTGACATGTTGTTGTTGTCTTTGCTCTGCAATTCTAGTTCTGCAATCGCGTCTGATATGACCTGTCTTATGGCACCAATAACATTCCCTTGTGTCTCTGACAAATGATCTTTGGCGAAATTCTTGGGTTACAGGGGTTGGTGGTCGTGTGGATGGATTTCGTGATGACGGTGTGATGGTTCGCGAAGGTGCGGCTGTGACATGATTTGTTTCTTGTTGGATGTTGTTGATGTTGCCAGCGAGAGACTGATTGTTGTCTCTATTGCGTAATTCCGCAATCTCGTTGTATAGGATGGCTAATGCTGCATGTACGCCTTGGTCATCGGTTGTTGATACGTTGTTTACAAAGCCTTCGTTTCTTCTACTTGGAACGGAATCTTTCTTGTCCTCGTAATCTTTTACTATGTCTTGAAGTGCTTCGATGGTATCTGGCCGACCCTTAATATCTATGAAATCTCCTACTAGTGGGTTCATGTTATTCATTATTATGTCGACCCACCTGTCTTCTGACACTTTGTGTATTTCCTCGCCTGCGAGATATATTATGCGAAGTATGAATAAGGACGTTGATTCGTTCCTACCTTGCTTTTCTGTTACTAATTGTTGTCCAGTTTGATCACTATCAAAATGCATGGGTGCCTTTGTGACAAAGATATCGCATATATCTTCTAGTGATTTGCTATCATCGGATAATATGTTCAAGTTTGTTGCGAACCAACGCGTTGCGTCGGAATCGGTAAAGCATAGTGGAAGTTGAAATTTTAACCTTTGATCGTTCAGATTTCTACTTCTGCCCCACATTGCAAATGTTGTGAAGAATTGTTTGACTGCGTTTTTTGTTAATTTGCCCGTGAATCTTGGATAGTCTGACATGATGTGGCGGTCTGATTTTGTCTTTGTTATTTTATGGTCAGATACGGATGATCGTGCCGATGATGAATACGATGATGAAGATGAGGTGAATAGCTTCGGCTTATTTGGTGTGTTTAAGCAAGTGAATGTTCTATTAGCTGTGATAGCACTGTAGAGTTTTTCTGGTGTTTTGTTTGGGCCTGGTGAATGTGTGAGGTTGCGCAATTCTTCTTCTGATGTGCTCTGATAATCTTGTTTCTGTTGATGCTTTGCTTTTGCTGAGTCTGACAGTTCTATTTCTTCACTGTCGTAACTATGAGTAGAGTTGTGAGTTTGCTTAGGAATGTGCTGAGATGGGAGGTCAGCTTTTTTATTTTCAGATGCTGGCCTAGTTAGCGTTGATGAAGAATGTGGTAATGCATTTTCTTTAGGTATTGTTTTTGATGATGCTTGTGACCTGATTTTTGGAGAGAAATGCAGCCCCAGATTTCTTTTGCTTGTTGTGGATGATGTAGCCTCTACCGTGGTTGTTTGAGATGTTTTAGCATTAGTTATTAATGAAGAGTGTGATGATGCAGTTTTATTAAATATTGCGTTTGATGGCCCACTATTTGTTTTTGCATGCGATGGATGTGACCCGGTTTTTAGAGAAGAATGTGACTCTGCGTTTTTCTTAGGTATTGTGGTTAATGAAGTCCCTACTGCTGTTGCTAGCGATGCTTGTGCACGGATTGATGGCAAAGACTGTGGTAGTTGATCTTTGGTAGGTATTGCTTTTGTGGTTACGCCTACTGTATGCGCTCGTGTCTCTACGACTTCGTTTGTACTTTGTGGTGACGCAATTTTTTGAATGGGAATTGTACTTTTATGTTTGTCGTTTTCACATATGAGTTCCCTAATCCTGTTCTCTACGTTTTGATCTAGTTCTTCTTTTGCTATGTTGTGAAATATTTTGGATGGAGTTGTTGTTGGCTTTGTGACTATGAATGATGGATGATGTTCGCTGGGGTACTCTGGGACAATTGCTTTCTTTTTGGTCGATGTCCAGAATTGAACGTCTCTTATTTGTGTTTTCTCGAAAGTAAATTTTTCCTTGTCCGCTAATTGTAAAGGAGGTGCGTTTTTTCTGGATTCTTCAACTTCTACTGGAGTATTGGAAACCTGAACTTCTGCCTGTTTTACTGTACTGCTTTTGTCGCCTTTCTCTGTTTCTTCTTTTTCTTCGCTAGTATCGACGAGTAATGCCTCTCCTGCTTGTGATGTGACTTTGGGAGGTGGAAGATTGTTTTCTGTTACCGTGAGCCTTTTTAGGTGCTCTTCTATGTCATCATCGGAGAAATGAAATTCTGGTTTATCAGCATTTCCTATTTTCGTGCTTGTCAGACGTGAATAACTTTTGCCGTGTGTTAAGCTGCTATCGTTCTCTGGTGTTTTATGCTCAGAGGAATCTGTGCTAGGTATTGATGCTTGTTTTTCGCGGAATGACTTGCAACATTTATCAATTTGGTCTTGTTCTGTATGTTCAACGAGTTTTTCCTGTGTATGATCTAAAACATTTGGCTGGTGTAAAATGCCTGCCTGTGATGTGCTTTGCTCTGGTGCGCTTACGTCATGTTGATCTTGTTTCTCTACTGACTTGTCTATTTCTTTTGAGTCTTCTTCGGATGATAAATTTATTTCACTGAATTCAGTTTTTGTGTCAATCGGCGTTGTGATGTGAGAGTAATCAGTTAGAACGATAGGAATTGTATTATTTTTCCTCTCGTGACTAAAGGATGCGTTTACCTTACCTTTTTCATGAGATGTATTTGCCTGAGAGTCGTTGTCGTTGGAAGATGTTAATGCAAATTCAAGACTTTGTTGTGCTGCAGATGAATCATCTGTCTTATCTTGAGCCGTTGTATTGCCTTGCTCCTCTGTCTTACCAAAGCGGAAAATTTTCTTGAGTGTGCCAAAAAATGATGTTTTTGGGATTGCTTGTTTGTCTTGCTTTTCTTGTACCTCTTTATTTATGCTTGCCTGAAGTACTGTAGTAAAGTCTATTAATGAAGTGCTAGGGGATTCATCCTCTGTATTGTTGGTTTCTGTGTTTACAGCAGAAGATGAAGATGGAACTCTAACGGATTCTCGGTATCACCAGCAGTTTCATAGATCTCTATGCGTGCCTTTTTATTAGCCCGTTTCGTGGGTTCTGACAATGGTGAGAGTATTTTGTGTAATAACCGGTAGCCCTCTTGTCTGACTTGTGGATGAAATTGAAAAAGAGGAATTTTTTCTACGTCTGACTCGTTGAAGCCTTTTTCTTGGTCATTATTGGATGTAGTTAATTGACTTTGTGATATCGTTAAGATGGCTGCTTGAGCCGATTGAGTCTCAGATGACCCCTCTTTCTGGTTGTCTGTGTTACCGTTGCTGAAATGTATCTGCGTCTTTCTTATACCCTTTAATGTTTTACGTGAAGTAGATGGAGTTTTGTAGCTTTCTGCTAGGTTAGTGTTTTTTCGTAATTTGTTACATGAGTTAGGGATTTCTGCCTCGAATGGCGTGCCTTCTACTTGCAAACCTATTTCCCCGTCACCCGAAGGTTCTAACGATGGAATGAAGCTGTGTTGTAGGATGCGAGCACTTGAAGCTGGGTCGTTTGGCAAAATTTTTGTATTTACTCTTACCTTTTCTCCGGTATCGGTGTTAGATGCATCTAGGAACGGCATTGGTTGGGATGTTGTCGGTGTGGTACTTTCTGGAGCACTTTCTGTATCACTTTCAGAATTGTGGTCAGTGTTTGTAACTTTCTTTCTTTTTCCAGTTTTTCTGTGAACTTGCAACTGTCCGTGTGATGGGCTAACGTTCTGTAATCTACGTGATCGGCGTGCTGGATGCATGAATATTGTGCTAACTGAACTTTTCTGATTATTGTTTACTCACTCTCTTATTTCTTTTATCTGCTCTGAAAATTGTTTTTAGCACTGGATGTTGTCTTCTGCTGTGTGCTTTTTAATAGAAATGTTCACTGTTTCTCACTAACACTTGTTCACAATTTGTGACGAGGTTTTGATTTTCGTTACGAGCCACTCCACCATTAACGTTGAGATTGGCGCGGGGTTGACGCCTATCGCACTTCTCCGGTCACTGCGGGTGCAGCGACTTTCCAGAGGTTACGGGATGTAGCTGTTGGGGTAATTCGGGGAGACAGTGTCGGCAACTCGCCTGCTTATGCTATGTGTGGTATATAATACTAGTATGTGAGATGTGAAATGAACGGGAGAGAGAGTAACTCGTGAGTTTGGTGTGAGCTCGGCAAGAGCTAGCAGAAGAGTGTCTTGGTTTATTGAAGCTTGTGTGCACGAAGACTTACAGCTAGTGTTATAAGTTGGTATGATGGTTACGTGAGTTACATGATTGGAATGCTTGATGTCATGCTTGGCTTATCTAGTGAAAGAATGTGCTTACTCCTATTAGTGGTGGCTCGAGCTGAGCTGACCTACTTGTATGTTATGATGTTATGTGTATTGCTGACTTTGCTACCTTGAGGGTATCGGCCCTCACTCTGGGAATATTGTCTGTATTAAATGTAAAATGAGGTCTAACGGACATACCGACTGATCCAATCTAGATTGCACAATGTGAATACTACAATTCTCAAATACGTCAAGTTGTCTTCGGAGATTCAATTCGAATCTTCGAGTTAATTGCCCAGAGCATTCGGCCTCAATATGTGTTATTCGTCTAAGTAACCTACCAACTCTTCCGGGTCGGGGATTCATAAATTTTGAGCAACCAAACAGCTTCCAGCACAGCTCTCTAGCGAGCTTGAGACAGTGACAGCTGCTTCAAGCTCGAGCTGGCCAGAGAGCTGAACTGGGACCTGATTGGTTGGTCAAATTTATGAATCGCCGAGCCGGGAAAGTTATTTGGCTACCCATATCAATACACAGAGGTGAAATATATGCAGAATCAGCAACTCTATTGTACTAGCCATCGGATATATTTTGATATCTGATCAAATGGTAATTAACAGTTAGTGTGCGAAATGCATGTTACATTTGACAGAGCCCACACTCTCGATCTGAAAACAGTAATGCCACTGTCTTATTGAATATTAATTGCTGGGTCTTATAGCAGCTAACTCGTAAACACATACCAATTGTTACCTCAGAGCATCGTTGCATGTGTATCGATTATGTGTTATGAGTATATGGTAATGAGCGAAATTTGAAGACAGGTCAACAACAAGCATATTAGAAATTCCTTCTAGATTTTCATGAAATGTCTAAAAAAGTAAATTGTATAAAATATTGCGAACCTTGTACAAAATAGCACAGTATGTTACGTGGTTACTTACCATGTAACTGTTTGCGCCAGAACTTTGAAATACAGGTTCGGCGTAATGTATGCATCTGAGATGATTATAAGTTGTTGCATTACAGAACTTTTGGTGTCGTAAAATGGTGCATGTAATTCTACGACAAGAGTTTGCGATTATTTCCTCCTCCAGAAAATGTTGGTTCAATTGCTTGTGAATTATGTTGCGAATCAACATCAAATGCCAACTCAAGATATGCCTTGACAATAAATAAATCTAACCATCGACTCAGAGCCGCTCATTAACGATCACTCATCCCCTTCCGGCTCACCTCGAGGGCAGTACGGCCAATTGACCTCTTCATCATAACTCGTTTGAACACACTGAGTTTTCGAATCAAAATCCACAGTATGCGGCTTCATGTTTCTGGAAGATTAGCCGTCTACACATGGTGAGTTGTAGCATTTGAGTGCATATTATTATAACATCAATATGACCTCTTTCATAACCAAATTGGTGACAGGCAATATTGCTTTTGTAATCATCAATTGTTAGCTTTGTGTCATACTCGAAAATTTTGGGATCTCGCTTGCCAGTCCAAAAATTGTAGCCGAACCATAGTTGAATTCCATGTTTATTGATGCTACCGTTCCACATTACAACTTAATTATTTCGTGTCCGATATTTTTTATTTACGGACTACGTTGCATGTCTTTGGAATTTGGCAAGTCATGAGAGACTAACTACATGCAGCACTCGCAGAAAGCCATTTTTGCTCTATAAATGCTAAACGGCCGCCAGAATTATGAATTGGAAGCACTTAACTACGCAATAAATGTTATATAATAACAGGCAGTACTATAAGTGTACCACCACCATATTGATGTCATTATCACAGTAAATTCAATGACAATGTAACCGTACCTATTACGACCACCATTCCATAGCTGGAGACGGTGCGCGAAACTCCTCGGATGGCGGCAACCCCTCAACATCAGGAAGTGCCAAAGTTAAAAGCTTTATTTTCTGCGACTCCGCCCGAATTGTATGCTATCAAATAATGTCAAAATTGGTGTACATATCTAGAGAAATGATACGGATCAACTATGCCTACTCCGGTAATCTAATGTTTGGATCCAAATGTAGGATACTCATCATATCGTATTAGCGAAACTTCTTGCAGGTGGAACGTCAAGTAGACTTACTAATGTCCGGATATTGACCGAAAATAAATGACGAACGTACCGAAGGCTCCAACCAAAATTAATGATTACATCAAATTTATTGGAAAGCTGTAGTTATAACTATATCGTTTTGTATCAAAACCAAATTTTAACCGCCATCCTCATTCGAAGCCGGCTTTCGTAAAGTGGGTAATTGGCCAACCAAATTTTTGTCATTGCACAAATCTCCATTGCAGACGCATGAGAATGCCCTTTCTTTTCCAAAATCCATTCTGCGCCTCACAACTTCACATTCCTCCTTTTCCGGTTTCTCCTGCTTCGAGCAGGACCTCCAGTGAACCTCGCCATCCACGACATTTTGAACGCATTGTGTGGTTGATTTGCATTCAATCATTTCCTGCTTTTGAGTGCTGCACGTCTTGTCTTCGCAACTGGTCTGGTTGCATTTCACTGAAATTTACACCATCGATGAGATCAGTTGAGTAGCATTATGAACGAATTTTGGATAGGTAACTTACCAGAAAAAGCAAAGTCAACACTTGCAAATAGAAAGATGGTGATCACAATCAGTTTGAAATCCATGATTGAATCAAGTACGGGGGAGAAGTTGTAGTAGAGCAAGTTGAAAAACTTTGCTAACCTGCGTAAATATTATATCTATGTATATACGAGAAGCTCGTCATCAACTATAAGTGTGTGCGTGCTCAGATCTGATGTCTACTGACGTTTCTCAGTTGCATTGTCTTGAGAGACAAATGAATTATGTCATATTCGAAAAAAATGTATGATACCGTCAGCTATACAAAAGCGTCATTTTACCGTGTCGGAAAATATTTACTTCCTATTGTTCTTGGTAACCTTGGGGCTTGTGCTCGTAGACGTGTGTTGCAAAGTTTTATTACATGTCGGCAGCGTAATATAGTATGCAATTAACGTTCAACAAATATGCACGGTGGAAAAAAATCCTCAGACTATGCCAATACCACCAACCCATGTATTCTTTTTGTGTGTGCCTTCAAGTTCGATACTCAAGCTTTCGCTAACTTTCCGTTGCCTATTTCTTCTTGTGAAATCAAAAGCTCGTGGATTTTCGGATGTACCGACATGGAAAGATAACAAATTATATATGCACTGACGATGAGGGAATATAAATTAACTCGAGTAACATGTACAATTGGGTTTCAGAATGTAATATAAACGAATATGTTGTTGAAATCTGTATTCAAGCTGTTCAGAATATAATTACAAAGTTGAACCTTCTCGGACAGTAGGTATGGTATCCACGAGATATTTTTCGTTGCACAAATCCCCGTTGCAGACGCACTCGAATCTGTCGTCGTGGTGCCTTGTTCCATACTCTACAGCTTCGCATTGCTCCTTCATCTCTTTATGCATCATGAGGCAACCCCTCCAGTAAACTTCGCCTTTGATGGTTTTTTGCTCGCATTGTTTGGCGTATTTGCATTCGACAACTTCCAGCCTTCGAGATTTGCACTCTTCGTCTTCGCATCTGTTCCGGTAGCATTTTACTGAAATTTACCACAATATCAATGATATTGGGTGAGTAGCTTTGTGAAGAAATTTTAGATGGTTAACTTACTATCAGAAGATCCCAGGTCAACACATGCGACTAGAAAGATGGTGATCACAATAAGCTTGAAATCCATGATGTATGAAGTGCAAGTGAGAAGTTGTAGTAGAGCAAGTTGCCAGACTTTGCTAACGTTCGTTCAATTTGTAGATATTTATGGCCAGGAAGCCCGCCAGTAACTGTGTGTGTGTTGGTGTTCAGACGTCTACGAGCTCAGGAGTGTTACTGGTGTTCGTTATTTGCGTCGTCTTCTGTTGCAAATAGAACAAGTGGAATGCGAAAAAAATTCATGATGCCATCCGCAGTTAAACAGCGTCATTTTGTTTTATGTCGGACTACATATTTGCTTCATATTGTTCTTGATAATCTTGAACCAATACAATAAGATGCATACCACACCGCGTGCACGTGAGTCGTGTGACGCGATGCTGTCGACGCTACAATCTTAATAAGGCATCTTAAAAGAGCACAATTAAAAGACAGTTTATCTTAAGATATTTATTTTCCTTATATTGAGTTCATATTCTTGACTGTCAATGTAATAGATTAATTATATGCACATTTCAAATCCGATATGGCCTTTCTATGTAGACATGTAAAACGAAAGAAATTGCAAATATGCCAATGATATTTGAAATGAGGCGTCTCAGATAAGAAACAACTCTGCAAAGAACTTGGCAACGCATTTTCTTGCTTCGAACAGACACCCAAGTGCCGAAATCAAAATACAGAGTAGGTACACGAAAAACACAACGCGGACGTTGCCATGCACAGATAAGTTATGGACCTTCTCTTCATCATTTCGTCTTACTTCTTGCACAGTATCGTTCCACGTTGAAAGTCGAAACGCCCAATTTTCCCACGCCCCAATAAGTCCTGACTCAAATAGTGAATGTACCCTTATTACAAATTTGGTTGCATGATGTCCAACATTTTTGAACAACCATGCTACTGTTGTTCTTCCCAATGACTCCTTGCTCATGGTAATCTTATCAAAATAGGTTAGATTCGCTTGATTCAGAAATAGAAGTTTTAGCTGCATAAATGCTGCATATATTCGCTTATACTCGTCAATGTAAGCGAATCGATCACACTTGGATAACATTTCAAAAACGTAGGAGTACGATATTATTTTCATCAACTCCTTGGACGATGCTGGATAATATATCATTTTACGCACTGCTCCAACTATTCTTGGTTTATCATGATGTGTACGGCTTACTCCGTAATCGGCGCCAAACCGAGTGTTGGAAGCATGTCCCGGGGTGCTACCATTATGCGGCAGATTCTCAAATAACGATTCGATCAGTGGCCATATATACTCATGATCCTTAAACGACAGTTCAAGCATACTTAAAATTGATATATTCTTAAGGATAAGCTGCTCAAAATATTCGACTCGTTCCTGTCGTAATGGTGCAATTAATTGTGTAATATTTTCTCCTTTGTAAGCATTTGATATAACAATGCCCATCAGTAACCATGCTGAAATGAGTGCTTTGCCCTTTTGTGGAACATACGTTCCTTGCTCCAATAAAGTATCCGACGGAAAAAATAAAAGATCAATCTTATTTCTGGTAATCCGGAAACTTCTAAATGTTATAGTTACGGCGACAGACGATACTATTAGCGCAAGCCAGATTTTATTATCAAATGCAGACACGAATCCGTCAAAGGATATTGTATCGATTTTGGAAATGTCAGCGCATGTGAGAAAATGATAACCTCTGTTATTGAGTTTGGTGAACTGGATATGTATGGGCGAATCCGCGATATAAAGCATGGGGAATAACGGAGATTTGCCGTTGTCGATTATCTTGGTTATGTTTTGTTGGATGATGTTAAGAAATATTGTTTGCAGGTCCAACGTGGCACTTTTTACCTGAGTAAAGTATTCGTCCCTTAGCGCAACGTTACTGACGCACCTTCGTTTACAATCTATCCCCCAAACTGGATGAGCAAGGTTTGAATTGTTTACCCACACATGCTCCAAGTCCAACAAGGTCGCATGTGGGTTAAGTTTGACATTCACAATTGCATACTGTATGTGTTGAATTGCGGATTGGTAGCTCAGCAGATTTGAAACCGATGTAGAACTCAGAACGTTAATATTATTACCGATCGTCTCTTGTGCAAAAGTTCCTATAACGTATGTAGCATTATGGTTTGCATGGATGCCGAAATCCTCCAACTCACTCTTTTGAATTGATAAGCAAACTTGGAGGAAGAATTTCTGCAAAAGGAACACGCTTTCTTTACTGAATGTCGAATCAATGAAACGAATGAAACTGCTTGGGATTGGCTGATCCAATGTCGCCCACGTTCCGACAGTAACAAAATATCGATTTGGTCTGGAAACTATTGAGAAAGAATACTCTGGATCCTTGTCAAAATCATCCAGTACAGATTCCATCATGATTTGACGACGGTCTTTGGCGGGCATTAGCTCATCAAATGCACTGGCGTACACGCTGTTTATTGTCCATGAGATGCAGTCAGGTAGGGTTATATAAACAATCACTTCACAAGTCCAACGGTAATTTGGAGTTTTATTCCCATGAAATTCTTGACCTTGAGCTAGACTGTACCCTCTGTTATTGCATGCAAATCCATTCACCCAACCAGTCACGAATGTATAGTGCAAATTTATTATGGGGATTGGTAATGGATTGACGTCGTAAGCAAAAACCTGGAAGCAAACGAACACATTAAAAAATCTGTAGCTTTTTGAGTAATGAGACCGCAGCTAAATGTTGCCATGAAATTGTTGCGCAAAATAGTATTTAACATACCGAATGGTCAATGTTTGCTACAGCAATTTGAACACTGCAATTCTCATATACCAGTAAACAATCCGTCAAGTTTAAAGTTACGCTTCTCGATGAGTGATGGGAGTATGTGGAACAAACTATGGTTGTGTAAATTAGAAACACGGATCTCCGATACAGTTCCATATTGATCAGTCCAGTTATATCCAGTTTGCTGTCAGCTGTTGTAGAGCTTGCGGAGTATACTAAAGCACCATTGCACAAATAGGGACATGAACACTGGGACATACGTAATTCGATCAATACCCAATTAAGCCATGGAGGAAACACGGATTATGTGACTACATGAGAAAAATTTAATTATGGGTCAGCCTAAATATTATCTTATTAAGTTGAAAAACATGAGCAAAACCGTATACTAGAAAACAGCTTAAAGCACACTAGAGTAAAGTTATTATTGATATACAATTTGGTGCATTTAATATTTCAAATTTCATCCAACATTTGCTTGATTGATCTGAAAACGAGAAAAACTCTAACATTTGAAAACGTAAAACGGGTTCTAAGTTGCAAATTGTGAAACACACTATCATGTGGTGTCGGAATGTCCTGAAATATTCTACCCATGTTATGTAGATGTTGGTATAATAAAAGTTCAACGAAGCTATACAGTTGTACAACGTCGAAGCAATTGTTACTTCGTATTCCAAAATTGACAACTATATTCGAAATAGGTGGTATTCGATTTTAATCTACATAAATTCTTCCTCATATTGCCGTATCTGTCAAACACTAGCACACGGTAAGTATGGTTTGCTTACAATAGTTAGGTAGATACAATTATGGAAAAAGTATTGATCATAAACTATAACGGATATGAGACTATTGAATTCCGCCAAACCATTTCTGTGATCATAATCAGGGAATCGGCAGGTGTAATATCATATTATATGGCACAATGTATGTTGAAAGTACTATTAAATTTTAACGCCGTATTTATTGTCATTTACAAACACCGCCCATAGCAAACAGTATATTCCTATTACAGCTGGTATTGTATCAACAAAACGGTATTGACGCAGGCGTCACCACGATTACGTATATTTCCCGTAACTAAAACAATTAAATGCAACAGCGTTCTCTACCATTTCTGAAATAATGTTACGTATCTTTTTAGGCCCACGTAGAACATCATAGTTTCCATCCAACTGCACACATTAATCGACTTTGATGATTGCATTATCAACAACTCAGTTATAAGAGACAATGCGGAAGCAAGAATACACAGTGCAAAGACGAAGAACACGACACGAACGTTCCCCGAAATGTTTAAGCTCGTTGCTGTATTACCGTGATGCTGCCTGCTTGCGAGCACAGTTTCATTCCACGTCGATATTCGAAATGCCCAATTTTCCCAAACTTGCACTAATCCGGATTCAAAGATGGAATGAACTCGGATAGTAAATCTAGTTGCCGGATATCGAATGTTTCTGAACAGCCAAGCAGAGCTGGTTCTTCCCAAGGAGTCTTTGCTTATGGTCACCCTATCATAACTGGTAAGATTCTCTTGCTTTAGAAAGTAGTTTCGGATCCACAGGAACATGTTATAAGCTTGCTCGTATTCATCAACATAGGCCATGTTACCGCAGTTCATTGTCAAATTTGCAACCTTTGAAACTTGCATCAATTGTAACATTTCAGCCAGATCGTTTGGTCTGTAAATCAAGTTCTGAACAGCGGAAATTATCCTATCTGTCGAGTGCTCGCCGTAGACCGCTTCGACCTTGGTCACTGCAGTGGCGTTAGTTTCTGGTGATGGCGGCAGAAATGGAAGAAGGGACTCAAATACATGTCCATATGCATCTATTTCCTGGCTCCCGGCGCCAATCATACTTACGACCGTAAGATTATGTTTGACAAGCTGCTCAAAGTACTCCAACTTCTCGTGCTTCAACGGCGACGTCAGCATTGTGATATTTTCGCCTTTGTAGCCATTTGAGAGGATGATGCTCATTAGCAACCAGGACGACGTAAGCAATTTATGACGGCGTGGAATACTTGTTCCCTGTTCAAGCAGAGTGGGAAACGGAAACAATATCCAATCTAGATTCATCCGTCCCCGAAAAAACGGAGCAAACGAGACAATTAAGGAAGAAGCGGATATAATGAGGAGTAGCCAAATGTAGTTGTCAAACGCAGAGACGAAACCATGAAAAGATATGCCTTTGCGCTCCAACAGGTCGGTGCAAGTTACGAAATGGTAGCCTTTCTTCTCCAATTTTGTAAACTGGAGATATGTTGAGGACTGCCCCATGCCAAAACCTGGAAGTTGCTTGTTATAATCGTGGTCAACGATAATTGAAATATTTGGGTCGATAAGATCAATGTAAATGTATGGGAGACCCACTGCCCTGTTTTGTAAAGCATGGAAATTATTTTCGCCGTCTGGAAGTTCGCCACACGATCGTGGGCATTGTAATGCCCATATTTTGTGTTCGTGATTTGGAAAGAGTGCTAAATGTGTTTGGAAATCTTGAAACGAGAAACAGCCTGGGATTTCTTTCCCACAAAAGTACTTCGAAGTATGTTGTTGATAAGTGGAAGATGGAATTTGATCAACTTTGATGACATACTCCTTCGCAAATTGGCTCACTTGTATGTGATGTGATTTTGTAGAAATGACGAACAATGGGCTAGCATCGGCATTAATCTTATATACGTCGATTGCATCAGGAATAATGTTGAGATCTACCCGTACAACAAATTGAGTAGGTAAAAACACATTTACCTCGCCAAACATTGCATCCGCCATGAAAGGGACACCCGGAGTAATGAACTGATTTAAAGTGGCCATTCTTTCAACTGTAATAAAGTGAATTCCGGATCTAAATAATTTTGGAAACGTTATCTGAGTTTCGGGTTCGTTTTCAGGAACTATTCGAGTGGCGCCAGGCACCAACAAGTTCATGTCGTGCAAAGGCATGATGGGATTTTGGACATGGTTCATTGCGAATACACTGCTGACTTGCCATGAATTGCAGTCAGCTGGTGTAATGTACACCAGAACTTGACAAGTTTTGACATCAGCGAATGATATATTTTCCCGAAACCCTTGTTCGCCTGCTAAACTGTAGATGTGGTTTTTGCATCTAAATCCAAAGAACCAACTCTTGACGAATTTGTACTCTGAATACACAATAGGATATTCGAGTGGTAGGATGTTGTAGACGATGTCCTGAAATAAATTGACAGAGGTTTGTAATTTGTTGGTTGCAATCAGATATAAAATACAAATGTGAACTTACCGAGTCTTCAAGAACAACTTGAGACACATGAACAGTGCAGTTTTCAAACATTCGTACACTTTTTGCTAGATCCAATTGGATTGATCGGGGCGATGTGCTGAATGAACGCCCAATCTTGAATGTTACGAGCAATAATAGGGAATATAAATGGAACATTTTGTTATTTCTGTAACTTCATGTGCTATCCATTGATCACATTTTTTCGCGCCGATTTGATGCTTGATGATATATTAATTTCCACATTTATGCTATGGTATGATTGGGTCGTGATTCTCTTCCAAATTGTCAAGTCAAGAACACATGGTCCCTTCATTTGGGACTGCTAATCCAACCATGACAGCAACTGATGTAATTGTTACATATCCATAGTGAAACTCAAACAAACTGTTGGCTTCCTGTTGGATTACTAATTACTTTATGCTGATTGCGAAACGTGTAATTGGACTATTGTGTGTCGACTAATTACACAATTATACATACCTCTAACTACATATATACATAATCCTAATCCAATTTCATATTTACACAAGCCGAGCGTAATATTAATTACATTAGAGCTTCGGTAGGAAAATTACTTAGCGTCTTTCGTAACCAATCGGGAATATCAGGTTAACTAGTTTTGAGGAACTTATCAATAACGTTGAAAGGTTTTGGAATTGATTAGTTTCATAAATCGGCTCGTGCTAGAAATGTACGTCAATAGAATTTATGGTACTCTTAAGCTCTCGTATATCTTAAAAACCTATCTTAAACACGTATATGCATTAGTTAATGTTCAAAGCCCAAGATAATTATTAGCGGCAGTATATTTACCGGCTATTCAGTATTACTGGTGAGCTATCACTAAATGCGTCCGTGAACAAATTATTTAGATCATTACGCTAAACATACTTTCATTTTGCATGGTAAAATTAGCTCGATAGATCATGGACATAACAAATTATTTTATCGGGTATTGCGAGCTCATTAGAAAACATCCCTAAACCGTTTATATCATGTTTCAGCACTAATTATATGGCAGATTGCATGTGTAACTTGGCGAACAAAAATAATTATTGCTAGAGCATTTTAGAAAATATAATTGACAATCTTTTGGCTTTGTCACATAGTATATCACCACATTATAATTTGGATCATCCGCTAAAGCACAGGCTAATCACCTGGTGGTAACTAACCTATATTTTCATATTGAAAACCTAATATCCTGTTGTGATCATGAAATATTATGAACATCAGTTGGTACCAACCTGAAGTACATTCCTACCAAGGAATTTCAAAATAATTAATAGCTTACTAGTTTGTTGTCACCGTAATCAGCGCTGTATAGTTTCCCGAATATAGTCAGATCTAATTGTTGAATCGTGTCTGTACTTTGCCTCTGTTCATACAAATTAAATTGGTGGTATTAGCAGGGAAATGTTTTTAGCCTTGAATTTTTCATCAATTACATCAACATATTTAACCGGTAAAATTTCATGATATAGTCGATCACACATAAAGTAACAAAAGAGAGTCTTTATCGATTTCCATTTTTCTTGGGACCTAATTCTTTAGATCATACGTATAAAACATGTGGGATTTTATAACGAGTAATTCTGTGTCATGGTAGAATACGTCGTGTATGTCCTTTGGGATTAATGCAACAACTACGTTCACAGTAGGAAATATTAAAAATTGTTTGGGTGGATTGTGATAAATGATTTTGGATTTCGTAGTGTATTGAAATGCTGGTCAGTATAGGTACATATTTTAAGGTTGAATAAACATTCACCATGTTAGTTGTTTCAAGTGTCTGCACTGTTCACCAATGGCCAGCTTTTTGAGACATGGGTGATGACTGCTGTTCATACAACATTTTTACAACAATTAGTCAATTATCCCATGTCAGCCCAAAAAACAAAATGCATTTATACAGGATATTTATTTCAAATATTATTTTTATTACACTCTACTCGGGCCCAACGGTGAGTGACTAGGAGAATCTGCCATTCAAACGATAATATGAAAACTGACTTTAAGGTAGCACCCATCACGCTGATACGGCATAACTCCCCATTTTTTACAATGGCCCGTTTGACGGAAGGAGGCTTTTGAAGTAGCAGTAACAGCGACGGTACGCAAACAAGCGCAGTTCTCATTTCAGTGTGTTCACCATGCAATAGTATGTGCTTACTCATAATTTTTACTAAAATTGTTCTTAAAGGCAGCAACATTGAGTGAGTCAGCATTTTCATAATTATATTATCGGCGAAAAACCTCAGCTTAGACAGGATGCGAGCAGAAAATAAAACGCTTGCTCTTGAAAACAATTATCACTTTATCATGCACTAAAATGACATTGCTCAAATATTTTTGCATTTCCGCCAGGACACCCTAGAAATAAATATGATCCTGAGATTTCTGCCTGGCAGTGTAAGCAAATGAAAGGAAATGAGTGCTCAAAAAGTCACTAGCTGAAATAAGCCTAAACCTAAATCTTAAATAGTCTCAAACGTAAAGATGATCTTCTTGAATGCATGGTCATGCTGGGGATCAGCGGTCATATCATATATATTAAGCACCGTTTCCGAAAGCCGCCCTCACTTTGAGACGCCCCCAGTATCAAATATATGAACTACAAGAATGAATAGCTTGAAGTAGTTACAAAATCACCCAGTAGGTGTCGCTGTATTTTGGGAGCTATAGCATAGCTATAGTTCAATGCGTATTTCAATGCAGGTGCCTGTTCTTAATGCAGGTGCCCGTTCTAAATGCAGGTGCCCGTTTTAAATGCAGGTGCCCGTTCTAAATGCAGGTGCCTGTTCTAAATGTAGGTGCCCGTTGTAAATGTAGGTGCCCGTTGTAAATGCAGGTGCCCGTTTTAAATGCAGGTGCCTGTTCTAAATGCAGGTGCCCATTGTAAATGCAGGTGCCCGTTTTAAATGCAGGTGCCCGTTTTAAATGCAGGTGCCCGTTCTAAATGCAGGTGCCTGTTCTAAATGTAGGTGCCCGTTGTAAATGTAGGTGCCCGTTGTAAATGTAGGTGCCCGTTGTAAATGCAGGTGCCCGTTTTAAATGCAGGTGCCTGTTCTAAATGCAGGTGCCCATTGTAAATGCAGGTGCCCGTTTTAAATGCAGGTGCCCGTTTTAAATGCAGGTGCCCGTTCTAAATGCAGGTGCCTGTTCTAAATGCAGGTGCCCGTTTTAAATGCAGGTGTCCGTTTTAAATGCAGGTGTCCGTTTTAAATGCAGGTGTACGTTTTAAATGCAGGTGTCCGTTTTAAATGCAGGTGTCCGTTTTAAATACAGGTGCCCGTTCTAAATGCAGGTGCCCGCCTTAATTGCAGGTGTCCGTTTTAAATGCAGGTGTCCGTTTTAAATGCAGGTGTCCGTTTTAAATGCAGGTGCCCGTTTTAAATGCAGGTGCCTGTTCTAAATGCAGGTGCCCATTGTAAATGCAGGTGCCCGTTCTAAATGCAGGTGCCTGTTCTAAATGTAGGTGCCCGTTGTAAATGTAGGTGCCCGTTGTAAATGCAGGTGCCCGCTTTAAATGCAGGTGCCTGTTCTAAATGCAGGTGCCCATTGTAAATGCAGGTGCCCGTTTTAAATGCAGGTGCCCGTTTTAAATGCAGGTGCCCGTTCTAAATGCAGGTGCCTGTTCTAAATGCAGGTGCCCGTTTTAAATGCAGGTGTCCGTTTTAAATACAGGTGCCCGTTCTAAATGCAGGTGCCCGTTTTAAATGCAGGTGTCCGTTTTAAATACAGGTGCCCGTTCTAAATGCAGGTGCCCGCCTTAATTGCAGGTGTCCGTTTTAAATACAGGTGCCCGTTCTAAATGCAGGTGCCCGCCTTAATTGCAGGTGTCCGTTTTAAATGCAGGTGTCCGTTTTAAATGCAGGTGTCCGTTTTAAATGCAGGTGTACGTTTTAAATGCAGGTGTCCGTTTTAAATGCAGGTGTCCGTTTTAAATACAGGTGCCCGTTCTAAATGCAGGTGCCCGCCTTAATTGCAGGTGTCCGTTTTAAATGCAGGTGTCCGTTTTAAATGCAGGTGTCCGTTTTAAATGCAGGTGTCCGTTTTAAATGCAGGTGCCCGTTTTAAATGCAGGTGCCTGTTCTAAATGCAGGTGCCCATTGTAAATGCAGGTGCCCGTTTTAAATGCAGGTGCCCGTTTTAAATGCAGGTGCCCGTTCTAAATGCAGGTGCCTGTTCTAAATGTAGGTGCCCGTTGTAAATGTAGGTGCCCGTTGTAAATGCAGGTGCCCGTTTTAAATGCAGGTGCCCGTTTTAAATGCAGGTGCCCGTTCTAAATGCAGGTGCCTGTTCTAAATGTAGGTGCCCGTTGTAAATGTAGGTGCCCGTTGTAAATGCAGGTGCCCGTTTTAAATGCAGGTGCCTGTTCTAAATGCAGGTGCCCATTGTAAATGCAGGTGCCCGTTTTAAATGCAGGTGCCCGTTTTAAATGCAGGTGCCCGTTCTAAATGCAGGTGCCTGTTCTAAATGTAGGTGCCCGTTGTAAATGTAGGTGCCCGTTGTAAATGCAGGTGCCCGTTTTAAATGCAGGTGCCCGTTCTAAATGCAGGTGCCAGTTCTAAATGTAGGTGCCCGTTGTAAATGTAGGTGCCCGTTCTAAATGCAGGTGCCCGTTTTAAATGCAGGTGTCCGTTTTAAATGCAGGTGCCCGTTCTAAATGCAGGTGCCCGTTCTAAATGCAGGTGCCCGTTCTAAATGCAGGTGCCCGTTTTAAATGCAGGTGCCCGTTCTAAATGCAGGTGCCCATTCTCAAGTTTGCAAACATAGGACGTATGCTGGGAAAAGTTGGAGACTTACTGAAAAGGTTTGATATGCTGGGGAGGAATGATATGCTGGGGAGGAATGATATGCTGGGGAGGAATGATATGCTGGGGAGGAATGATATGCTGGGAATGGGTCATATTTTGAGATGGTGTAAAATGCGTGAAGCAGGGCATTGTATCTATTCTGAGATATGCAGCTGCGGAAACAAATACCGACATCGAGGGCACACTGAGACATTTATACGTTTAACTCAACAGATTTTCGATTTCCATGTTTGGGAATGATAATTAATAAATTTGCTGAGCGTAGCCAGCTGGCATCCCTAGTAAAATATTACGTACGTGATGGCAATAAACTCCAAAGCAATTTTTTGCTTAGTACGCTTTGTGTTTTCATTTCCCTCAAACTGGCCAGATTATGAGCGGCTGTGTTCGTGACATGCTGTTGTGCGGGAAAAGTTGTATTTTACCTTGCGTAAACGAAACAAAAATGAGCAGTTCAGTATGGCGTCTTTTGGCAAAACTGGTGGCGTACCTTGATTTGGTATGGTTTTAGTTTTAAGGGAACAATTCAATTGCAAAAGGTATTACAGTATGTGATTGGATTATTTTCTAGGTTATATTTTGCATTAATTTCTTTCCCATATTGTACATCCTGATCAAAAGTGATCTTTAACCGGGCGACTTGCATGCACTTAATATCAAAACCCAAAGCAGCATAGTTATTAATTCCAATGCTAGTTTGGAGGATGTAAAAGAAGGTAAATTGTTACTTATTTTCATTAAATGATTACATGGGTTAGTAGCTATTTGGGATTTTTGAGTGCGTGTGTATTATATGCTGATTCTTAATATGAATTAATTTCAAGCTCCGTCCTGGATCACCTGGTGTCTTACAGCAGTGGGATTCGTGATAACTGGAGTACATGTGTGGGCAGCTGCTGAATTACTACGGGCTACAGATAATGTGAGACAATTATCTTTACTATTATGTTCCGAGCATTGTGTCTAAAATGCTGAATAATTTTCTTTTTCATTTGTATAATTCTCAGAACAGAGAAAGCACTCAAGCATTGGAAAAAGCTCGAGAATGGAGAAGCGTCGCGGCCATTTTCCTTTTCGTTACTCTACTCGGTGGTTTCAGAACGGTTTCCACTTTGTGGCTTTTATCTGTTGCTGTTTGGCGTGTAATTAGTTTAATTATTGTGCAGAAATTCATACACAACCGTGCTAGCCGTAACAGTGTATCTGTCGACTTGGAAGGCACCCTTTCAAACGAATCACTCTAAATGAGTGCATACAGGACACAAAGACAGCGACATAGGCAGGGCTACTACACGTCCGTCGAATAAAGTAATAAATACGGGAACTGGTACAAAATAAACAGTTTGCATGTGTAATTATTAAAACGGTATGCATCAAGCCAATATTACGCATGAATATTTATGTACTTTGAGTAGTTCATTTTTGTGACACGCTCACCGCCGAAATCTCTTATTCATGAAACTAGTGGTTAAGATATGTCGATAGTTAATGGTTAAGCGTGCAAAAACAAAATGGAAGCGAGTACTCCTAAAGTCACTACTTCAGTAAAAAATTGGAATTGATTTATAAGTATTAGATCAATGTATTTAGCTGTAAACTAGTCGTATTTTAATAATTTCAATCTTCAAAATTTCAATTCATAACAACACCCATAATCCTTTGCATAGCATTTATATCCACTTATGCATTCATATATACATTAATGATAACCGCTACAAGAAACAAATCAATAACTTATCCTAAAACTTATTCAATCAAAAAATGAAATTAGAAGTCAACTCCCGTGCCCAGCTCGGATAATCGAATGAATTAAAATCTAGCAGAATAAATCACGCCCGTACCAATATACTTATTTTCATGTTTAACTGTCGGTCATCAGAATCGGTCGGCGGGTTTTTCATCGGGGCAGAATTCCCGGTATTCGCCAACATCAGTCGGTTCCACTGATCCCCAGTCGGCCTGAAATACTTCAAATCGCAATCCTTCTTGCAACAAACGCACTCGCCCTTTGTGTCGGTCTGAGCACTACTTCCGCCAGAGTCTGATTCTGTGTATCGATGGCCGTGACAGCAGAGATGATTTTCGGTGCACTGCTCAAAGCCCTCCCTACCCTGGAATTTTTTTGGTTAAAGAGCATTCCTCCTTCGGTGGCGGGCGGCCCCACTGATCTTGACCCAACGTTCCAACCTACAAAAGATTACATCAAGAACAGAAACATGAGTAAAATGTACTGCAAAATAGGTAACACTACTGTTCTATAATTATCTTATATTGATATACATTCTTGTAATATAGAAATACGTCCAAACGCTGGCACATAAAAATATATTTATTATTTGGAAACTTATCATTATGTTGATAAGCGTGAAAACTATCAACATGAAAACAGCAAAGTGAAACATGGTAGTATTTTCCGGGAAGGATATTTTTTAATATTTTAGTGTCGAGGAGCTTAAGTAATGACGTGCTAATATTGACCGTGTGGAATGACCTCTAGTTTGCAGGCATGCTGTGTTTTATAAACACTCGTAATAATGTGCAGTATAGAACAACGAAAACAATGCATTTCTTGTTTCCTCTTGTGGACGAATAGTAACAAGCATTGATTTTCAGAACCAGTTACAAGCAGATGTACAATTGCGTCGTTTGTGGAGTTTTCTCAGACAAGACCATTGGTTATGGGATTAGGTACCGCAGTATGCGTTCAGACAGTTAATGTAAATATGCTTAGTTGCTGATGTTTTCCGACGACATGCTTTATAGTTATATGTTCATCGGTTACTGCCGAAACAAAAAGTTAAAACATAACCAGTTAAAAAACTGACACTTACTGATCGTGTCAATTAAAATTTTATAAATTTTGTTGCAGCGTCAGTGTTGTTGATGAGATATGATATAGGTAGTTAATATTGGAAACGACGATGATAGGAGGTTTTCATAATTGAAAATAAAACAGAAAATGAATGTACCTATGTACAACATAAAACGAAACCATTTCGTTAGGTACTTTAGCTTTTTTCACATTTTATAATCCGGTCCTTCCCTATTGTTCTTAAACGGATTATACGGTACGACAAAATTGACGTCTTGCAAAGGGAATCCACCAAATTTTGCATTATGATAACACACTCGGAGAGATTCAGCCTACATTATTATGCTCTAATAGTGACACGGGATCGAATCAGTTACTATCAAAGAACTGTAAACTGATTTTCATGAATAAAAGTTCGATATTTTTGTCATCAGTATTGATACCATGAAGAATGTAATGATTCTACACAACGTCAAGATGGCAACGATGTTATCGACTTTATGATTGAAACACTGATGGTATTAACATTCCAGTATCCGGGCGACGGATGTACTAGAAGAATTTGTTGCTTTAAATATTCAGTTCATTAGACAATTAAAAATGTGTCAACAAGCAAAGGTATCCAGTTCCATGGTGTTGGAAATTGATGTACACTCAATTCGAAATTATTTTGCGAGGTTTTATTTAAGATGGTGTTAAGATGATGATACGATTTGAGAGGGATATCAGAGCAGGTACGTTACACAAATGTCACTAAATGGAATTTTTTGGCGCGCGTGGAGAACTCCACGTTCCATATTACTGAGTATGAATAATTGATCAGTAGACCGAAGATATGTTTCGTTAATGTAAAAATGCATTTAGTTTTACTCAATTTACCATTTTGCAAGGAGGGTTGTCGATATTGTGATGTGATAAGGATTACATGCATGTCAATGTCGGCTAAGGTATGCAGTTTCTTTATGTTCATCGTGATGACCCCAGAGATGTCATAATGTAATTCGTATTCAGGAAACGTGGAATAACAATCCGATTTACAAATTTTTAATGGTTTTTATTGACGTAAAACATCAAAAACAACATCGGCTTAGAAAGATACTAATTAATTGGGAGAAGTTTTCTAATTAATTTTCTTGAGTTTTCTTCAAACAAAATTTTTTCTCCACTTTCGGTTACCATTCCCGATAGAATAGATGTATTGAATCTTACGGAATAAGCGCCACCGCTCATAACAATTTACTTTGATTTTAAATCAGTCACCAATATTGGATTCAGATGGTTTCGGGTCGGGGCAGAATTCAATGTAAGAACCAGTGTCCGTTGGATTTAAGGCCCCTCCTGCCTGACTCATATCTTTTATATCGCACAGTTCCTTGCAACAAACGCACTTTCCCTTCCGGTTCGTAGTATATGAAGCTTCGGCCTCAGCTTCTCTTGAATAGCGATGATTGTCACAGCAGAGGTGGCCTTCCTCGCAGCCCTTATTTGCCTCCATATCCTCACATTTATCTTTCACAGAGCATTCCTCGTCCAAACCGAACGTTCCGATCTAAAGTGATTATGGTGGGAGACAAAACAGATACAACATTTATTATTTATTATTATTATATTTTGAAATATTCTTTAACTTTTGTAAATTTTGTACAATACGGAAGAATCACAAGTGAAGGTTACAATAGTCCTAAATGCTTTTATTATTAACGAACGTACCTTCAAATTGATCAGCGTGAAAGCAATCAAGACGCAAACAGCAAAACGACCCATTGCAGTATCTTCTGGGAATAAAAATGACAAATTGCTAAAGTAGGTATTGACCCGACAGTTGTCTGTTTGTAAAATGACGACTTGTTTACCAGCATACTGGGTTTTTATATCCGTTCGCAAAAGTGTGCACCAAAGAAATATCTACTAAATGTATGTTTGCATTAGTTTTTTTTGTGTAAGGGACGGATAGTGCCAAGTAATATTGTTCAGAACCGGTTGCAATAGACTGAAAATAGCATCCAATGCAGCCTTCTCAGAAATGTTTATTGTTATTTGATGACCAGGATTAGGTAGCTCAGCATGCATGGAGTTAGTTAATAAAGTGTTGGTTATATCTTTTCTCAAGACACGATGCATTTTAACTACTAAATAGTGTTCAACATTAACGTTGGGTATACTTATATTGAACCGGTACGAGAAAGCTTAATAAATTAATATACCGACATATATTCAACAGGTCGTTCGAGCAAAAAGGCCGCATTGAAGGAAATATGTCAAGATGTGCAGGAGGAGTATCTAGACGATAACGACAAGAAAGATGAGCGCTTGACAAAAATTGCGTGCGACTTGCCGCTCGTAATGATTATATTATTTCCGATAGCATTTTTTAATCCCGCGGATCATATTGTTATTACGTATGTCGACACATTTCAGCTTGATAAATCACTCAATATATATACCTTGTTATTTCTCGTTGCCGAGATGAACATGGTGCTTACCTTCGTCACCATCGCCACCGACCTTATTTTGCTGGGCTCGTCACCATTTGAATGTCACAATACTGGTTAGATGACACCTTACCAACTCGCTCTACATTTATGTGGGACAATGTGGTTGCATCTCATCTTGCCATTTGGAATTTTGCATTCCGCCATTATGATTTATCTCGAATGCCATAACTTGTATGATCTAGAGGTGCAGTGGACTTCGTTGAAGGAAAAGTTGAGCGAGCTCACAAAACGGAAAAGTGCCGTGAACAAAACGTCCATATCATTCAGGCTAATTACCTTGAAAATTCGAGGAAATATCTCTATATCACTAAGAGCACATTTATGGATTGGTTGGGTACGTCTATGGATCATTTGGTTAACCTACTCGTATCTTACTAACCATATCGTTATAAATAATACAAGTTAATGCTTAAGAATAATTCCACATGAATCCTGAAACGCATTGTCAGTAGTAATGCATGTAATGAATTGTTGGTTACGATATTTATCTATTGATAATGTGATGCGTATGTGTGCATGCATGAGTCGTAAAATATGCTTTGTTCCATGGTTGTATGCTAATAGTAGACTTTCTTCATAGTAAAGATTTGTATGAATAATGTTTAATGTTTTTACAAGATTCAGTGATTTGTTGATTATTTGCGACACATTCGAATAACTCGATATGATTCGATATACGGCGTTTGTTGTGGTAGAGTATTATATTGGAGATTGGAATGGTATTTAAAATAATGTCCATAAAATTCGCCTAATATTACGTGGCATAGTTTTATTTCATATTCGAAATGCATGATATAATGAAAGTTGCATAGAAAGGAAATGAATGTGGTTAATCGACAAAGCAAGCGCCAAAACTTCAGGAAAGCAATTTTGACTTTCAATTAGTCATCTGGATCTGACACGTGTGCTTTCGCATCGGGACAGGATTCAACATACGACCCAGTGTCACCTGGAGCTAACCTCCCGCCTGCCTGGCTCATATGTTTCGTATCGCATTCCGCCTTGCAACAGACGCACGATCCCTTTCGGTGTGTAGAGTATGACGTTTCGGCCTCTGCTGCTCTTGCATATCGATGGTTGTCACAGCAAAGGTGACCTTCCGCGCAGTTCTTAAAGGCCTCCATATCCTCACATTTCGCATCCACGGAGCACTCGTGGTCCGCTAGAACCAACGTGGCAATCTGCAAAATTACCGACAAAGGCAAAATTAGTATATAATTCATGATGAGTAATTGAGAACTGGTGAATATTTTAATAAATGCCTATATGTTTATGTATCTACCTCTAGAGTAATAATCGTGAGGACAACCAACACCCAAATATGAAGGCGACACATATCCGTGTTTTCTGGGAATGCGAATCTGGTGTACTTAAATTGGCAGAAAACTGATGTATTGAACGGAACTCTGTCTCCGTTTGGAATGATCGTCAACTTTGAAGAGTCACGGATTTTTATACCCATTCATCAGATTGTGTTCCACAGAAAAATGTACATATTGGTAACGGCATTTCAGATTGGTTTTTTGTGTTGGGTTGCGCAAATTCTAATGATCAAGATATCGCGATCATGACGTGCATTCAATAATTAATTCTTGCATATAATTAAAGTTCGGTTAATATATTTTACTTTTTTTCATTTCCCCACCAGCCGTGGGCTTGCGGGCTGCCATATTATCAGAGAGGAAGAAAGTTAAAGACAGCAATACTTGAATTGACGTTGACTATCAATGACGTTCGTGCTACCTAATTACGGTCCTGTCATTTACGTGTGGTGCTGTAATGT
>CM023200.3:10122430-10183333 GCA_004115045.4 Sinella curviseta | reverse complement strand
AGTCCGAACATTGATGTGTTACTCACGACGCACAAGCGCCACTCTCATGTTCTCACAGCATAAAATTCCTGATTTTATTGCTATGAGAAGAAGATCAGCTTTCTCCCTAGCATCTCGGCTAGCCAAGACAACGAATCCGATTCTCCATAATATCTTCAACTCAAGAATATTTCTCAACTATTCATTATACCAATCTTATCGAACGTGTGCCAAAGCGACGTACGTGACAATCATGACCAATTAAACATAATCATTCAAAGCTATTGTAATCATTAGCGTATACACATTTTATATTCTTAATACTTTATGTCACTCAGAAAAAAATATGATACTAGTCACAGCAGAGATCTGTCGTATTGCAAATTTCTCAGAAAGCTATTGCGTGGCATAATGCCTTAAAATACTTAAATGTATGCGGCTAGTTGCTGGAGATTAGTCGAAAGCAGATTACCTGTCGTTGCCAGTGTTTTGTACTGTAATTTAACGAATGTGAAATAACTTGTATGTGATGCTTATATAAAACTATACTCTTGTATGTCTGTAATTTTGTATCTTCGTAAGGCTCAAACTGTACTTTTAATCTAACTTGTGTTATATCTAAATTACTTTATACATTCTAACTTATATGGATTGTCACTCATGACGGATCTGCAATAAAAATCCTGATGATGATGACATGGTCCATTTTACTATGCAATTTATCTAAAGCGAATCAAATTTATCAAAAGCAAATCAATCAAATCAAGTCAAACAAAACGAATTAATCACAATACTGCTACATTTTTTGCATAATGATGACGCCGGTATATGAAAAAAAACTGTACGGAAATTTGTAATACAAGTTTAAGATTTCAAGCTAAATAATAAAGCTCGTCCATTGTAGCTCCGTATAACGATTGGCGGCATGAAGAATGTCCCGAAAGTTCTAAAATATTGTCTTGCATGTCACTTCAGTTATCTTTCTGTACGTAGCCATTCATTGACCAAATGATGCATAGTACCTTTCGACGGCTTTCACTATTACAAAATTCAGTTTTTACAAGTAGAAGAATAATACACCATCCGACTTGATTAAATTTGGACATCATAAGAAGAATGCGTTATCTCACAAAAATTGCTGACCATATTCTCGGTTCAGCTGAGTAAGTACCTAACTTCCAAGTGCATTACAATGTTATGAGAAACCTGTTGATAATATATAGAGTATCATCAATCTATACACATATGTCCTTGCATCGCATCGCTTCATTTCCATAATAAATACGTTTTCATTGCGTGTAATAATTTTCAGCGTCAGCGTCAAAACCAGCCAACAAAATTATATTCAGCGTCATCATTACCACCATCGCCATATATTCATGTGGAAGCCAAGATATATCACGGCATATATTATGTTATTTGCTCGCACACACAAAAAGCCAAGGTCAGCACTCGAAATGAGCAAAACAAATAACAGCTCAGCTCATAAATACTCGACTCTCTAGTCACACACATCTTAGAGCATAGAATCAGCTCGGCTTAATATTTTTTAATTAAGTGCAGCAATGCCATGTAGTGTTTGAAAGTGTCGTGCAAAGTGAAAACAAGAGACACGACACCAAACCATACCATCATCACCAAAACAACTTATCTGTTTCGCTGTTTTGGATACAGCTTTATTGGAGATGATAAAAAATGGAGTTGAAAAGAATAAACAATGTTGGATGCAAAATTGAATGGCTCAGAGAGCTACAGAGACTGAAAAAGTAAACGGCTTGCCTGACAAAAGATTATCAGAAATGGAATGAAAAAGTCTCTTTATAATGGACTGCAATAAATTTCACTGAAATACCAGCCGCCATGGAAGTATTGAATTTTGTAAGGCTGGCCATTATACAGATAGTTTACATTGTAATGGGTATCATTGAAGACGAACGTTTTTTGTCTGCCATGCGTAATAAATGATGTGATAATTAATCACCTGTAGTAAATTGATAATTATCCATTGTTGATAATTGGTAATAGTATCATTATGCTATGGTAATTAGAGGTAGCCAGTAAAATGATTCAAGCGAGCACCAAATTTTCAGTAAATTGCAAGATACTGTAATGTCCTATACATATTATTAGCATTTTGTAATTAGTTCGATAGTAGGCAAACAAATAAATTTTTCATCAAATATTCCATTGCTTCTAATTATGTCCCAATATAAACTTATGTGCATGTTATACCGTTCTGTGCACGAAAAATTACATATTGTAACTATTTAAGCAAAAGGAATTTTGTGTGGTACACGGTAATGTCTCATTAAGCAAGAAGTGCAGAAAATTCCGATGTAGTGTTTACCAATATGTGCAGTCTAGGGCGAAAACTATTAACTGGGCACTGATTCTAAGACCCGTTGCTATTCAATCATATTTTACGTTTTTCAATCATATTGATATAAAACTCAACACTACCCTGAATCATTGTATACCTTATCGTTGGCTTTATTTGGGGTACCAGCACATGTAGCCGCTTTATTTGTGTACCTATACACGTGCACCTACAGGTAAAATCAAATAATCTATGTAACGATCCTGATTTTAGTAGTGCAATGTACGTCGAATGAAGTTAACATTGAATAAATATCGAACAATTTAATTAAGAAATCCGAGATATGTGAAAGTGAAGCGACGAATGCAGTGTATTTAGTGGTAGTGTTGTTGCAGCATGTTGTAATGATAAGTTTTGTTTTACCTTTGTCAACACTTAGAAAAATGCATTTCGGTACTGCGGTTGCAATCTTTTTATTCTTGGGGTTGGCCAATGGTATTTTACACATTTATTGTGTTTCTTAAAATTTGCATGTATCCAGATTAGTTATGATGAATCTAACTTATTTGAAGCTAACATCGGCTGCCCTGATGGCTCCGGAAATCTTATAAGAATACCGAATACAAGATATTATATTGTGCAAAATCGAAACCAACGCGGCGGCTATGTCAACCGAACGGAAGCAGCAACAGAGTGCAAAAGTTATAATCTTACACTTGCACGGATAACAAATATGCTTTCCATGGCCATTGTCGGACGCAATCTTGAACATTTGGTCACCAGGTTCCATTTAATGGACACCTGGTGTGGGTACCTTTTTCAATTGTTTGAGATTCTACGTGGCAAATTCCAAACTTAAAACATGTTTTTAAATTATCAATAGATTGGATCGACAACTCATATAATCCCAAAAAGGAGAGCTATGTGTTTGGCCCAAATCCCCAGTCCAATGATATCATGAAATTCACGTTGCTGAAGTATCGTCCACCGAGGTATGTCCGGAACTTAATGATCACATCAGATAACCGATTATAAAATGATATCACCTCATTAGTAGCCGACGGGTATTAATGAATTAGAACCATTTTGTTTGCATTGTGTCTTGTTACGATTGCATTACCGTTTCGGAAAAATAGTTATCGTTTGCATAATATGTCACCTGATACACAGCATCTTCAAAATTTATTGAACCCCCCCAAATATTTTTGTCTCTCAGATTTTGCTCATATTTTGCTATCTGCTTGGTGCCCCCGTGAAACTGTAAAATACAAAGTTTCAGCCACCTCCTCCAACATTGGCGACCGCTAGTTACAAATGTCTGGTTTGGCCTATGTTAAATTTCATCTATGGATAACTTTGGAACTGTTGGTCCGATTCCAAATGTTAAAGGTAATTCTGAATCTCCGTTTAAAAGTAGCAGGGACGATTTTCAGCGATTTGTTATGTTATATCAAACACAAAAGTTACAGTCCATCAAATTTAAAAAATCTGCCGATTTTTGGGTTCCGAGAAAATGCCCAAAATTGTCATTTTTGAGTTACAGCCATCCGTGTGCATCAAAATTCCAAGATATACGTTTTGAAGCCGTTAAATTGCGTTTTCCAAAATGTGTTCGATATGTATGTAGAGTCTTCGACAAAGGAAGTAAACCATGCCTAAATATGGTGAATAATGAGACCCGTTTTATAAGTATTTTTGGAACCTGTAACGTTTCACGGCTATGGTGTTTGTGAAATAAGAATTGTGATAATCCGCAAAACTGGGCATGGACATCCTAACATGGATTATAAGCTTGGAAAAGTCTTGGGAGTACGCGGAAACAAATTTGTAGCGATATTGTTTTGCGGTTGTCAAGATTTCGTGTGCCTCGGCTTATCCATTAACAGCATATTTGATGTAATACACACTGATATGTTGAATTGGCTGTAACTCAAAGATAACAATTTTGGGCATTTTCACGGAACCAAAAAATCGGGAGATTTTTAAAATTTGATGGACTGTAACTTTTGTGTTTGATCTAACATAACAAATCGCTGAAAATCGTTCCTGCTCCTTTTAAACGGAGATTCAGAATTACCTTTAACATTTGGAATCGGACCAACAGTTCCAAAGTTATCCATAGATGAAATTTAACATAGGCCGAACCAGACATATGTAACTGGCGGTCGCCAATGTTGGAGGAGGTGGCTGAAACTTTGTATTTTACAGTTTCGTGGGAGCACCAATCAGATAGCAAAATATGAGCAAAATCGGAGAGACAAAAATATTTGCGGGTCAATCAATTTAAATATGTTCATATGGAGCAGCAGAAGTTTCACTTCAATGCTGACGAAGGTGTTCGCTGTACTGAATTATAATCCGCCCACGTGTCAGTACAAAGTAATTATAGTATCGCATTACGCCGAAACATATCGGCAAAGTTAATGTAGAAAACAATCTGCGAACACTAGCCATTACAACACTTGTGCATGTTACCATCTTGCATCAGAATCTCCTGCCAAGCAAATTATGAAGCACTACTCAAACACCATTTCATGCGTGGTTTCATAACTTTATGCAGGCTGATGTTTGATGAACGTATGTAATTTTGGCAAGAATACAACTGGAGGAGCCTTCAGTTACAGTGTTCATGATATAGGGAAACGTCGTGTTACACAAATAGTGGGGGTTGTGCCAACATAAAATATTTACCACGAATTTGAGTCGTATACGGATTTACGTAGCATTATGGATATTTCGTATGCTATTGCTTCGTAACCAAATTGAGGCACGGTTTAGAGACTTCGCAGCAAAAAGTTTGTTAATCGATTAACGCTAGATACATCGATAAATTCCAAGTTTCAGCAATTTAATTAACATGACTGACGCACGACAAAACAATATTTGTCACATGGTAAACAAAGACTTATCTGGATGATTATGCATTAAAATCTACCAACCCTAGTTCAACCGTTCTCGAAATATCAATAACCATCGCCATCGAATAACAGTTTTACAAATATGCGTATTTTGAGGCAATGCAATGCATACAGTATTACTTATGTGAGTAGTCAATGTTTTATAATACTTGGAACCAGGCACACCCCAACATCTGACAATTGCCACATTACAGCATCTTTGATTTGACTTCATGGACATTGGTAAAAATTAAAAACAACCAAACAATTATTTGAACAAACGGGAGCTCCTTAAAATTGCACACTCACAGGTATTATAAACGAGGAACCGTTTCGCAAATTGTCATTATATTCTGTAACAGCTTCGGTGGGTGTACGGACAGGTCCTGTCGAGTTGTTCGAATGACTCAACTTGATATACATACATTGAGCTGAGGCATTACTTTGTCATAAACCATCGTCCGCCGTAAAGTTTTTCATAGGGAAGCACCACACACCTGCCCGCCGTTCGACGGTGTGATGATACTTGACGGGGGGCTGTCTCTTGCTACCTTATATGATCATAAAGCGTTTAAGGAACAGGTGATTTAATGTTTTCACCCCAAACATATGTTGGTATATTTGTACTAATTATGATTACATGAGTAAAGTTATCCATTAACTCGTTTGTCCTGATTGCGATTTACATAAGTGTGTTTCGGTCTACGACGAAGACGTAAGACGTTTCGTAAGACGAAGTCTACGGTTAGGAGCATACCGGCCGTTTGTCCTAGAGTATAATTCTTCGCCATGACATCTATTGACTTGATTTTGGTAGAATAAAAATGGCTCACAGCCGTCTCTTCCATTGACTAAATACTCAAATTCATAAACAAATATTGTGAAAACACTATTTTTGTATTCCTGTATATCTCAATCAGACCCATAGGCCTAGGTACCCACATAAGCCATGATGGAAAGCACCAACCTAATAGCACGGTCGAGCAGTGTCTAACATTGGCTCTTCCCCTACCTGGACTCAAAAGGCAAATTTCAACAGGCAAAGTTTTGTAAGTCAAGGAATCAATCCGTATTCGTTCAATGACTTTTGCATTAACGTAACACATTACATGACAGATATTATCCCTTTGTTTTACAGTGGCCATAATACGGTTATGGAAGAACGCCCTTGCGAAAGCCGGAAGGTGAAGACAAATGTTGTGTTAAGCCTTGGTACGATATGTGCACATTACATATTTAAATTAACCATTGTTATTTATTTCAGACCCGTCACTCTCTGTGTGAGAGTAAGCTGCCAGCTTGCAACTTGAATCAAGCCACTTCGTTTGATTTATCTGAAGGTAAGTAGTACTAAAATATTAAATTCCAGTAGCATTTTCAGAATTCGAATTTTTTCGGTTGAATCTGTTAGATAAACTGCCGTACTTTGAAGAAGGGAACTGGATCTTTGGTCCTCGACTTTACGTTATGAACTGGCAACAAGTAAGTGGTTTCCAATATTTCATTATAATGCATTTTCCCGTTAAACTCATGGATGGTTATGACATAAGCTGTTGCACTTGACATTCAGAAACAGGCCAAAGACGTCGAAGGGTATTGTAAAGCCCTGAACCTTGAAGTCTTCGAACCACAGGATAGAGAGAAAGACCTGATCCCATACATCAAGCTTTTTACGCGTGGTACCTGAAAAAAATTCAAACAAAATAATCCATTTATGATTGTCTAATTCACTTTTATAAATATAGAAATCACGGTCTCACAATACTGGACTTCCCTGAAATATGATATTACCAATAAGCAGTTTTACGATAAAAATGGAGTAAAAGTAAACGTAAGAAACAAAATCGACTTTACCGATAGAGACCAAAACACGGTAATAGGACGAACCACTAAATTGGAAAAAATAGTATGCGTTGCTATGTCCGTCTCGTTTGAAATGACTTCTCAAATGCCCTGCACCGACCCCGCCAATCCAAAATGTGCTTGGAACTTCTTGGAGTATGTACCCGCCAATTGCAATAATTTCCACGGGATAATTTGCCAGCACACGGAGGCGAAAAATGGTCAGCTCAAAACTTGCGACGCTTATTTTCCGAGTTTCAAATTATGTTTTGACACATAATACTATACCACTCATTTGATCTCTAGAAACCATTCATTGGAAGAAGCAGTACATTAGTAATGTTGATGCTGCACTAACGGAAACGGCTGTCGAACCCTTCGGTTACACGAAAAACACAAATTTCTATAGAAGCAAATATAAGGTGAGGTGCACTACATGTAAGTGTATATTGGTATGGGTTTACTAATTAATGATGGCGACTAAATAGATCAACTACTTATGCTTGTAGCAAATGTATGGGAGTTTGGTGTGTCCAGATGGATATCGAATGCTTAGGGAGAAAATCACTCATTGGAGCAGCAAACCAAGCGGTGACACAGGACAAATATATGGTTACGATTTCAAAGATAGCTATTGGGTGGTCGATTCTGAATTATTTCGCAAAGACTATAACTCGACATGCACAATATCGGAACCACGGAGTGATGTGCATATGAGGAAGTTATCAAAAGTGCCATGTACCAGCTTTCATTTTTATCTATGCGAGAAAGACGGTAACAGCAGCGTACGAATACCATTTTCAGGATACGAGTACGACCGGCCGAAAAGTAAGATGCATATTACTCAAATAAGAAGTATCTTGCATAGCTAAATCTAGTGAACCCGTTTGTGTACAGTGAAATGGGATAAAGGGCCGCAAGGACGCATTTACCCTGTTCTACGAAAATTGAAGACACATGTTTAATGACACAGCGGGGAACAAACCAGCCATGAGGTTTTGATCTAAATGGTCCTATGTGATTCGCGTTAATAAAATTAGTTATATTATCCAAATTATTACTGATTAGTTGCTGCAATAAAGGCGTCACTTTTGTCTCTGAGATACATTCCATTCGACGTGCATACACTTCATGGTGATCAATAACTTTACAGCTTAGACATAATTCATGATATGTAAGGCACGGATGTTTATGACCGAAAAAATGACGAAATATGTATGACTTTATGACCTAAAAACTGCCCTAATATTACCTAAAATATGACTTTTTTCTTTGCAATTTTTGACAACATATGAACTAATTTGATCTAGTTTTGGTAATATAAGTGTTTCACATGAACAATAAATGGCAAATTTCGCATACATTTTCTTTAAAATTCATAAATTGGCTATTCCAACGGTCAGTTTTTCATTGTTTACTTCTACTTTCAAATATAGTAGTTTGCTTACGTTTTATTCGGTATTATTACAATAAAAGCTACGCGAGTCTCGATTTTGCATAATCTACAATCTTGAAGCAAGGAAAATAAAAACATGTCCAGTCACATGAATTGTTTTTAATAGAAAACATGCGTCATATAATCAAAACATTTGCGTATTTTTTTTGGTCTGTCTTCTTGTTGTTAAAATACAAAATGAAAATACGAAAGCATTTTATCTGCCATATTTCTGCCATTGTTCGCCATTCACTTGCGGCAAATATACTACGACATTTTACTACAATTCAAAATTTTCAAAAAGATTTTACCTCAAATCGATTTTAGTTCAACCTGGACTTTTGTACAATCATCTTTTTGCAACAATGTTTTTTGTTCAAAACAAGTTTTGGAATACTGCAATTTCCCTAATATAATTGTCTGCATTGAATTATCACGTATTCTTATTTTCTTTAGAAATCAGTATTAGTGAAGCGAATATGCGAAATTAGGAACGTATAATTTCAACCCATAAAGTGATGACGTGCGCATTAAGTTTGAAGTTCAGGGCGATACTAGATACATTTAACTGCCGGTATTTTCACCATTGAAATATTCTTAAAAATACGTCCTTTGTTCTTCGGTGAAGGTCCACAATGAAGCTTCTCCTTAACTCATATATTAACATAAGCCGCAGGTAATGCAACTGATGAATTGAAATAAATTGTTAATGAAATGAACGACAACTTCCCTTTGGAACAGTGGGCAAATACTATAATAACTGGGCAAGATGCAAAAATAATAATAATTTCCTAAGTTCTCCCTATTTATGAATGTAGGGATATACACATGCATTTACTGGGAGCCAATTCATAATTTTCAAAAAGAGTTTATTTTTTGAGGTGTTTTTTAAGAATCACTAGTCGAGCACGCAAGTAGTGAACGCCGCAAAAATAATCTCCTCATAAACAATAGCGGAAATCTTTTGTAGAACAAAGGAGGAAAAAGGTGACAGCTTATGCTGAAAGAAGTAATTGCCTACCCCGCAAGTGTCCTATAATTTTTAGAACATAAAATTGAATTTAAAACATTCATAAGTCACAAGTATGATTTACAATAATGGTCTTATTTGGGTTTCTACCATACAAATTGCCATAATATTTACTGAAATGTTGGAAGCACTTTATATCGCGATTCATATATTTATTTGCTAATTTCTTAAATATCGTATATGTTTAATACGCAGCCAAATTCATGAGTGAAACTATATGTTTACCGTATTTGAGTCAATGTCCCAATTAAAGTTGTATCTACTGACATGAGTCTAAAGGTCCAGTCATGTAATGTTTTGGCTATTTCGTGAGATTGATTTACTGACAAGAGCAAGTACTAGTCTTTAATTAGTATGTTTGCATATTTGATCTCCAGAAACTCTATGTACATACAATACAATAACTCGTACAATTTGATCATATTTTGCGTTGAGTAAGCTACGATGTGCGAGTAAATTCGTATAGATCTATGAATTTGCTCGCACATCGTAGCGATTATTATTCGTGTAACACGTGTAACACGATAGTATCGTGCTATTATTGAATCACTATTGCATTCGTCATTCCTAATTTTCTTTGCTGGAGAGAAAAATCGCCATTGAGAACTTGCGGCGTAAGCAATTACAAATTTTCTCTAATCCTTTGACTTTCTTGTCCATTGTAGTAGGAAAGATTAGCGCTATTGTTCTAGAAGGAGATTATAATTGCGGCGTCGGACACTCTCGAGCTGCGCAAGACTACCGTTTTTTAATAGTCGGAGTGAAACTTAATATTTGCAATGGAGTCTATTTGTCCTAATTTCCTAGTTGAACAAGGGTCCAGTTTGAACTAGAGTCTAGGTTTAAGTAGTCTTTTTGAGGTGTCCATTCTACCAAAATTTACAGACAAATAACGAGAATCCAAATACGGAATCATGGCTATGTTGAAACTAAGGCAAATGTCGATATAAGTACTCGTTTTTGTCATTTGTTAATAAATAGTAATTAAATTTCGTCTAATAAAAGCATATTCAATGCTTCTTCCTCTCATTCAAAGAAAAAACACTATTTTATACGTGATTTGAAGCGCATTTTCCAAAAATATGCGAAATATTACCGGTAATATGACATATGACACAAAATAGCAAAATATGACTTTTTATGACTTTTTACATGAGCAGAATTCGACTCATCTTTGGCCAATTCGTCCACATGCAAAGTCTCAGAGCACTTGAGAAAGTATTAAAGAATATGATTTCTCATTAACATCCGTGCCCTGATGATATGGTTTAAGTTGTTATATTTAAATACGATCATCTCTCTCAACGGGAACCGCAAGAAATTTCAAATCAATGTTACGCGGGTGGCTACATTTGTGTTCATGATTTCGATTACATTAATACATATAAACACATTATCAGTGGAAATTATTTTGGCTCGTGAAGGACTATGTCCGAAAACACCCAGGTAATACATATGTAACTATGACGGGTGTAAACCCGAATTAGAAAACTACCGGAAACGTGTTGTGTGTGAAATCGTGACCCTCCCAACCACTAATCTTGAATTTCGGAAATAATATATTTTGACCCTTTCGTGACCCTGAGGGTCATGGGGCCATCACTCCTACAGTAGGCCGAATTGAACCATGTTGTCCTTACAAAAAATGATCAGCTCATAAATCTCTATCAGATAAGCCAATACATTTTTGTCCATAATGAAGTATGGGGGTCCCATACCCCACCATTTTCCTGGGGGTAGGGTCTGAAAGCTAAAAATCAATGGCGAACTTACTTTTGCCCTAACGTAAAGCCATTCAAAATTTGGACCGAATCAGCTTGGCGTCAACGTGGAGCGGAGTAATCGTGTATGCACACAGACAAACGGACACACAAACCAACAACTTAATCACATTAACTACCCTTCAAGCATTAAATGCTTCCGGTAGTAAAAAACGATATAAGCACATGTTAGAAGAACCGCAAGAACTGCGAGCACCTCCCCCAATTCTGCCACCGGTTCCGTCAAGACAGCCACCGGATCCGTCAGGACAGCCACCGGATCCGCCAGGACAGCCACCGGATCCGTCAGGACAGCCACCGGATCCGTCAGGACAGCCACCGGATCCGTCAGGACAGCCACCGGATCCGTCAGGACAGCCACCGGATCCGTCAGGACAGCCACCGGATCCGTCAGGACAGCCACCGGATCCGTCAGGACAGCCACCGGATCCGTCAGGACAGCCACCGGATCCGTCAGGACAGCCACCGGATCCGTCAGGACAGCCACCGGATCCGTCAGGACAGCCACCGGATCCGTCAGGACAGCCACCGGATCCGTCAGGACAGCCACCGGATCCGTCAGGACAGCCACCGGATCCGTCAGGACAGCCACCGGATCTCCCAGGAATGCCACCGGATCTCCCAGGAATGCCACCGGATCTCCCAGGAATGCCACCGGATCTCCCAGGAATGCCACCGGATCTCCCAGGAATGCCACCGGATCTCCCAGGAATGCCACCGGATCTACCAGGAATGCCACCGGATCTCCCAGGAATGCCACCGGATCTCCCAGGAATGCCACCGGATCTCCCAGGAATGCCACCGGATCTACCGGGAATGCCACCGGATCTCCCAGGAATGCCACGGGATCTCCCAGGACTGCCACGGGATCACCCAGGAATGCCACGGGATCTCCCAGGACTGCCACGGGATCTCCCAGGACTGCCACCGGATCTCCCAGGAATGCCACCGGATCTCCCAGGAATGCCACCGGATCTCCCAGGAATGCCACTGGATCTCCCAGGACTGCCACGGCATCTCCCAGGACTGCCACCGGATCTCCCAGGAATGCCACCGGATCTCCCAGGAATGCCACCGGATCTCCCAGGAATGCCACCGGATCTCCCAGGAATGCCACCGGATCTCCCAGGAATGCCACCGGATCTCCCAGGAATGCCACCGGATCTCCCAGGAATGCCACCGGATCTCCCAGGAATGCCACGGGATCTCCCCGGAATGCCACGGGATCTCCCAGGAATGCCACCGGATCTCCCAGGAATGCCACGGGATCTCCCCGGAATGCCACGGGATCTCCCCGGAATGCCACGGGATCTCCCAGGAATGCCACCGACTCTCCCAGGAATGCCACGGGATCTCCCCGGAATGCCACGGGATCTCCCAGGAATGCCACCGACTCTCCCAGGAATGCCACCGACTCTCCCAGGAATGCCACCGACTCTCCCAGGAATGCCACCGGATCTCCCAGGAATGCCACGGGATCTTCCAGGAATGCCGCTGGATCTTTCAGAAATGCCACCGGATCTCCCAGGAATGCCACTGGATCTTTCAGAAATGGCACTGGATCTTTCAGAAATGGCACTGGATCTTTCAGAAATGCCACTGGATCTTTCAGAAATGCCACGGGATCTCCCAGGAATGCCACCGACTCTCCCAGGAATACCACCGGATCTATCAGGAATGCGACGGGATCCCAGCAGGAATGCCACTGGGTCTTTCAGAAATGCCACCGGATCTCCCCGGAATGCCACTGGATCTTTCAGAAATGCCACTGGATCTTTCAGAAATGCCACTGGATCTTTCAGAAATGCCACGGGATCTCCCAGGAATGCCACCGACTCTCCCAGGAATACCACCGGATCTCCCAGGAATGCGACGGGATCCCAGCAGGAATGCCACTGGGTCTTTCAGAAATGACACCGGATCTCCCAGGAATGCCACCGGATCTCCCAGGAATGCCACCGGATCTCCCAGGAATGCCACCGGATCTCCCAGGAATGCCACCGGATCTCCCAGGAATGCCACCGGATCTCCCAGGAATGCCACCGGATCTCCCAGGAATGCCACCGGATCTCCCAGGAATGCCACCGGATCTCCCAGGAATGCCACCGGATCTCCCAGGAATGCCACCGGATCTCCCAGGAATGCGACGGGATCTCCCCGGAATGCCACGGGATCTCCCAGGAATGCCACCGGATCTCCCAGGAATGCCACGGGATCTCCCCGGAATGCCACGGGATCTCCCAGGAATGCCACCGACTCTCCCAGGAATGCCACGGGATCTCCCCGGAATGCCACGGGATCTCCCAGGAATGCCACCGACTCTCCCAGGAATGCCACCGACTCTCCCAGGAATGCCACCGGATCTCCCAGGAATGCCACGGGATCTTCCAGGAATGCCGCTGGATCTTTCAGAAATGCCACCGGATCTCCCAGGAATGCCACTGGATCTTTCAGAAATGGCACTGGATCTTTCAGAAATGGCACTGGATCTTTCAGAAATGGCACTGGATCTTTCAGAAATGCCACTGGATCTTTCAGAAATGCCACTGGATCTTTCAGAAATGCCACTGGATCTTTCAGAAATGCCACTGGATCTTTCAGAAATGCCACTGGATCTTTCAGGAATGCCACTGTATCTTTCACAAATGCCAATGGATCTCCCAGGAATGACATAGGATTCTCCTCTGACATAAGATTTGTAGTAATTGCCCCGTCGTCGCCGTTAATCCTACGAGGAAGTGACGTTTGTGCAAATGCAATTGTATTATATGGTTGTACTTTTGAGAAATATTTTATATTTATTTACCACGATATTTGCAGGATGCGGTAGGAGGAAGTTTTCACGGTAATGGTTCAAATTACCATAACATATGATGCAACAAATTATTAACTAAAGAACATCTAATATTGCGAAAGGGTTCGCATGGTTATAGTGTAAATGAATTTTGAATGGTGTTGTCAGAGTTTTTGTAAATTATCAAAGATGATTTATACTTGCACAAAGTGTGTGTAATGGTGTTTGCGGGGAATTATGGAGTGGACAAGATATGTTACTTTTACGATAACGCGGGAATTATTTATCAGTTTACAAGAAACTATGCTTAAGCTCAAAATCCTAATGTGTTGTAAGCCGGTGGGTCTGCGCAACCCACCGGACCTTTCGCGAGTTTTAAATCAACTACGAACTCTCTAAACTGTTGTATTATTTTTGAAATATCGTCCGTCAATTCGGCAACTTTAAACTGCACGTTTAGATCTTTTGCATCGCGTATCCATCTGTCCACTACGTTACGAGTTACGAGGATAAATGGGAATATCTCGTTTTTTGACAATATATTGCCAACAAATGGTTTCTCCGGATTGTTTGTATTCCAGCACCGATCTGTTCCATCTCCTTTTGGTGGTCTCGTCTTCGAATTCTTTAAGCAGCAGCTGCCCCAATCGTCCGAAATTAAGAAAATGACCTTCTGCCGATCGTGGTATTCGTCGACATATGTACCACTGGACCATCCAATATGAGAATCGGCAGCCGCCATCATCAGTGCAATAAACGCGGATTCTCCTCTACCGCTTGGCAAGAACTTAATAGAATCATTCTCAACAAGTCGCTTTAATGAGCCGATATCTCGCGTAAGTCCTGTGTTGAACGTATAACATCCTTCCCTATTGTGGTAAACACAAGTGAAATTACGTTACGCTGAGCACAAAAATGGTATCTTTATCATTACGTTATTCAATAATAATTTGCAAATTATGAGCTTACGGATCTGTATGGTGAAGCTCATCATCAGTTTCAATTTTCATTCTATCGCAAGATTGTGGCGAGTACCATTGGAGACAACTAAAATCCGAAAACGAAGTCAACGCGAACCGTGAATTTTTATATTCGCCAGCAATATCGTCCATCATTTTAATTAGCCTCGGCATTTTTTTAAGAACCAGCCGCGAAGATCGGTCAATAAGCACGGTCACTTCTAAGCTGATATTTTTATCCCGATAGCACGCCTCAGAACCCGGCTCATAGTAAGCGAGTGCCTCCAGCTTTTCCTCATAAGTTAGCTGTCTAGCCGAGTTTCCGGTTTTGAAAGTTAATAGAATCAAAATTACACGAATCATTTCGGTTGACTTTTGAATTCCAACAGCAGTATTTGTTTTGGTTGATTTGTAGTGTGTTTGGTACAGAGCAATGCACTGGCAACGAGAACGAAACTGAACCTTGTAAATTTTGTATTCGTAGTGTTATAACGAGATCCTTTTTCAATGCAATCTAGCCGTTATTGCCCATCAGAATACGTCATCGTTTTTACACAATCACACAGTAACCTTGATGCTACATAATGCACAATGTTTCGACATCACAAATATTACAATTTGATGATATTATATCCCAAGGACTGTTCTTTTACTGCTGCGTTAGCATATCTGAGTAGAAAGATGGAAAACAAATTATCCCGTTTTTAGAAGCACCGTTGAGATGATCTCCAGTAGAAAGGGAACCCATGCATGTAAAATGATATACTATTTCCATATATATAAGTGGATCAAATAAACAACATTGTCCTCCTAAAATTGCATGAAATCATGCTGATCAGTGTTTAATAGAAGTAGTAAATATGAAGCTAAATGCATATATTTAACTACTCAAACTTTGCAACACTTATTTAAGTACACACGGTGGCCAGAATTTGCATTGGAGCACTTAAGTGCGTTCAGGAATTCGATGAGTATCTTCTCGTCTTTTAATACAGCTGCTTACTGCTATATGACCTTTATATTCCATGTTGCCCTCTCTGTTTGTACCTTTATATTAGGATACATCATCAAAAACCTTTTGGATACATTTTTTAATACGAAAAATCATCATACAACTGCTTCCTGCTTATCCTGGTGAAGGTATGATCATCATTGTAGTACCTGGATGCAAATAAGCCGTAAGTAACGATGGAAAACTGAAACTCTATAACGTCAGCACAACTCGTGAATTTTTAAACCATTAATGGACCATCCAGAAAAGACAGAAAACGTATTAGTACATCCGATTTAATGTTTTTTCGGGTAATACGCAAAATTGCAGTTTGCAAGTGTTTGAGTGTTTGACATGGGAATACAATGCAGCGAAATTCAAGATAACGCTGAGCCGGATAATTGCAAATAGTTGTCATCCACAATGTTTATTAGTTTATCGATTCTAGAGAACTCTTCATGGGAAGTCTTGGGTTGCGACGCCCATATGTTTTAATTCTGTGGGAATTGGCCACATGTGTTGTGGAATAGTCGACAATTCTGTTTGAAGTTGATACGGCGGTGAAATTGGAGACAGTCCACGTGGAGTTGGTTGCAGTCTTCTTGGAACTGGCGGAATATCTGGTGCAACTTTTGGTAGTCCTTGTTTCCATATGTTTAGCGCATATATTTTTTATCTGATGGATGAGCGAGTAAACTGTTTCCATTAGTCAATTAGACATTAGTCATTTTGTTATTAAATGATATACCGATTTCTAATAAGGTTCCTAATTTGTAGAAGTGACGTATTTATTATTTCATTATTAACTCGGTTTCTCGTTAACCGAACTATTTTCAACAGGATCTCCACGAAAGCATGAATTAAAATTTTGTTGCTTCTTGTATTACGAATGGTGTATGAATGCTGTGTGATACATCAGCCTTATCCGTCATATCCAGCTAGTCCAGTCAAACATTTCTCAATGCTCTCGGACCACGGAGATATAATTAACTAGGTAAAACGTAGGAGCAACCAGAGATGCTTGGCGCTTAATCGAAGGTTACCCGATAATTAAAAATCATAATGTTAGCACCACATCTCGTAAACTATGTATTGCTTCAAAAGAAAATGATTACCGGAAGCATAAAACCATAGAACGAGAACATGTAGCAGACGGAGACGAAAAGTAATCTTGTTTATAAAGAAGAGTCCACCAGGCCGGTTTGCTGATTCTGTGTCACCTTTTGGTAGCCACCAACAGAGGTACGTTTTGCGGCAACGTAGAAATTTAATATGGGATGTGACTGCATGGCTATTTATTATGCTTTGTAGCTACATGGCAGTTTAGTCTGCAATGTGGCTGCAAAACAATTAAGCACGTAAAATTTTGTCAACATGTCTATAGTGCATAAAAATACATTTTAAATATTCATTATAAAATACATGTTGTCCCAAACTACTACAGAGAAACAATTCTGCACGAAATACGAGAATTGGAACCGATAAACAAAAGATGAAGAGATACCAGCTGTACGCAAACCGGGCCATGGTTACCAACTTTGACCGCCATTGTTATGAGTGTGGAGTCGTCATCAAAGGACAGCTCATCACAAACCGTGCAAGTTTTATCGCTATTAAATGCATATATTTTGTTGTACAGTATCATTATGTTTCAGTGACTTACTTCAAGTTTGGACCACTATTGGCCGCGCGACAAGGTTGGACTTGCAGCGGTTGGGGGAGATGTGCAAAATATAACTCCTGGATGTATCGCAACGATTCCTACTGTCTTTGGGAATTCGTCAACCACGAAGCATTTCAGAGGAAGCGGAGACAGCTGGATGCGATTCGGCAGCAGAAGGAGCATCGGCGAACCATGTACTGCAGGCGTGCTCGGGAGCAGTTGGCACAAGCTGAGCTGGAAAATATGCAGTTGCAGTAGATGATGGACCTGAAAGATGAAGATTCGGCCATGGTAGTATTATATTTAGAAGATGAGTAAGCAATTTGTATTCATTGTGTATATTTGTTTATTAAAATAAAATATAAAATATAAAAAATACGGAGAGAATTGCCTTTGTAGCAACATGGCTACTTAGTACGTAGTGTGGTATCATGACAATTTATACCAACTTACAAATTACCACGTTGCCACAGTTCATGCTAGTGATACCAATGTTGCCACAAATGATACTTGAATGAAGGCACTCCTACGTAACATTGTCCTGGGTGGGAATCGAAGGTTTTGGCTAGCCCATGGAGGGGGAACTAGAATGAGAACCTGGCACATTGTGCCAGCATATAAATTCGAACAGCATAGGTACTGCAGTTGTAGCAGTACTAGCTTCAGTGGTATTCGTGGCGTCACAGAAATATGCTACCCAGCAACATATACTCTTAGAATACCTAGAAGAAAATTAGATGTTCCTGTACTTAGTGCAGGAAGTGGTCCCCTTCTGGTATGGAATAATCGGCGTCTATTATTATGCACGAAGTATGAGAGTATGTACGTCATGACGTTTAGGTGCACTTCCAGTGTAAACAGGGATGCATTTGCAAACTTTGACCCAATCTTTATCCCGCAAATTGCTTCCGAGTTCAACGTGAACTGAAAATGCATTTAACGATGACTTTGGGCGATTTTGGCGAATTCCATTGGATACAACAATAGTCTGCAAATGTCGTCAACGGGAACAGAGAATTTTTATACCAGCTAGCAATATCGTCTATCACTTTAATTATTGTCGGCATTTTCTTCAGAAGCAGCCGGAGAGAATGCGGTGTGATAATCGTCTGCCATATACACCATCCAATTAGGATGAGTATATCGTTTCGTGATTAATTTAATTGGCGATTGTTATGGTACATTCCATTCGAATTACACTTAGTCGTTTGCATGAATTCACTATGACTGCCTGTTAGTTCTTCTTCTGTAGTTTTGTGTGTGACACCGTCCAAACAACACCACATCGCTTCGGTAAACATAATCTTAGGAAAGATCAAATCCATTACGGATACTCCAATTCTTGCAACATGGAGGCTAAATTGTTTCTGCTGACATTTTTACTTATCGGCGGATTCGAAGTTTCGTTTTCCGGTAGAAAATGTGTTTTTAAAATTTCACCTTTACTATCATTGAATTATCATGATATAACAAGAACTGTTTAATATTCCAGTGAAATGTTTTAAAACCGTTTGCCCAACACAAAACTGTGGAGAGAAAAAGATACTGGAGATTGCGGAATGCAAATCCAACCAATGCGTTCAAAACATTGTCGACAATGAAGTTTACAATCGGGACTGCGGTGTCGGGGATGATGATCAGGAGAGTTGTGATGGAATGGCGGCTGGCGGTCAGGGAGAGGAGAGTGTATTTATATGCTTCTGTAATGGTGACTTGTGCAATGAAGAGTCTTTGTTGGGTAGAATTGTAACATATACCGGGGCCAATAACACAAGGTCGGCAGGAAAATAGATTATTGGTCATTGAATTAAATTTATGGATAACTCGAGTTTTCGACAATAAATCACATACATATTATTAGTCATTTTACATTGCTTTCATAAGGTGCAATCCGTACTCTAACACAGCTACTTCAAAATGCTATTTCCAATAGCATACTATGGTTCAAAACTTTATCAAACGATCATTCCCATCAATGAAAATCCATACATATTTGCATGTAGTCATAAGACTTTGTGCATGCAGCGGAACATTTCATAACATTCAACATGTTCGTGTTTGTAAAATCGTGAAAATTTTGACACTTCAACGCCACTTCAGTACGTATAACGTTAACGTCAAGCCTCAGAAGATGCGGGTAGGAGGCACGTGTGAATTAATAATTACAATGTGGTTTTTTTCGAATTTTACAATTTCATGAAGTTTGTCATGTACAATACCTCAGAATCGTGATGGTATACTAGCTTTGGACTTTATTGAATAATTTTGAATATACGTTTACCTCAACGTTTTCTCAGTATTTTTAAAGCCAAAAACATATTCTTCCACCATCCGCCGTAATAACATTCTATCTAAAATAGTGATATCTGCAGCAATTATTAATTACAGGAAGCATTAAATGCTTCAAAATTAGTCTGTCCGTAAACACTCTAGCTTCCCTCCAAGTTAACCGATTTGTCTGAAATTTGGCATATCTGCATCTTACTATTAGAACAATTACAGCAACAAACTGTAGGCAAAGCGGCATAAACGTATTTTATATATTGCAACGCAAAAAACCTATCAATTTATATACAGACATGTTCTGTGGCCAGGAAAATAAATTGATCTGTGCTGGCATAAAGTTTATTTTGTAAACTCTACGTGATTTGTTCAGTCGTCTCATATTGCATTCCATTAGAAAATGCTAATAAATACTCCTAAAACTTTTTTTTTAAATTACTGCCATTCAAAATACCCTCTAATTAAATCTGCAATAAATCCTGGTTCTAGTCATTGTTTCTACTTGTGTTTTTGCTGTTGGAATGGTTATCACGTCGGATATTTAAAATTGTTACTGCATACAATACTATGTTGAAATAATGATGTTAATCTAATCGAATTGAATATTGCATTTTTTGACCCCTAGGAATTATAATTACGTATAAAATTATGTAATGTGAATCTCAATTAATGACATTCACAAAATGAATAGGAAAAGCAAATCACAATTATAAAAGATAAATGATAGTTTTTTTGACATCCCACAACGAATAAAACCACATGCAACCTAGACGCTAAAAAGTGTTACAGAAAATGTGCATCGAATCATGAAAAGTATTTCACATTCCATTGGAGCTTACTGCGTAATATGCATATCAATTTATTTCGGAACATTGCATGATACTGGCTCCTATGTTAGATGTAGCTTTAATTGTGAAGGTTATATGTATATCTAACGATAAGAGAAATTACTATCCCATTTTAACTCCTCCATCAGCAATTACCATTTAACCATTATTTACAGTATCTAATACTCACATGAAAAAAGAGGGAAAGAAACCGATTTTAAAAATGCATGACGTTCTTCTAGTACAAGCGTTTAATGGATACAAATTACGTTGGCCATACTGCCGGCTTGTTGCTAATAAACTATATAAAAATATTTTCGTATTTTCTACGAAACTTATGGTAGTTTTCAGTCGAATAATTGGCGATTTCGGAACACTGTGCCGAAGAATTTGTCTTGGGCTCAAAAGACTGTACTGGTCACTTATCAATATGCTATAATTAAAATAGTGACATCCAATTACATATTTTACATCTACGGTGTATCAGGGCTAAGATACACACATGTCTAGACGTGACGCTTACTGCACCTATAATTTCTGTCATACCCATGTATTACTGAGCCGCGATAAATAATAATAATGTCTACGTTTTTATTAGTACGCTTGGTGTGAGATTGTCAATACAAGCTTCATGACAATTACTTAAAATATTAGTGGTCCATAAACAGTTAAAATAACTTATGGCAATGCCGATTAAGAATTTGAAACTCAATGCTACTAGATCTAATAATCTAGTGCCGTATTGTTAATCTTCAACCGAAATTTCTGTGCAAATTACATGACAACGTTAGACAATAAAAAAATCATGTGCCACAATTTTTTATTAATTCGTGGTCTAGGAAAAAGTGTTCCTCGATACCTCAGAAAATTACTTTGCTGTAAATTATTTCATGCAATACTGGTGTTGTTGTTGGAATGCATACACCTGAAATCTACGAAACTTTTAAGATAATGCAGTTCGAGTATGACCATCATGAACGTTAGTCTTCACAACGGAACAAATGGGTCGCTGTACATTTCTTTCCTATTCATGCGCGGAAAGCGATTGCATTTTTGCCGTATGGTAATTAACTTAGGTATTTACGACACCGAAACAAATAGCAATGTCTGATGATGATTAGATATTATCTGAGTTATGATCTATGAGATCAGAGAGTAAAAAAGAGGCGAATGTGGGAATCGAACCACGCTTATAGCTCACTTTTACAGATATCCGGTCTGTCGTGCAACCATTACACTATGTAGGTATGTATGTATTTATGAAAGAGAATTAATTACATTAATTATGTAAATATTCACGCCGCTCAAGCATTAAATATGCTTATTGCAGTCTCTTTCAGACAGTTACACTAGTAGTCACCAACCATTACACTAACTCGTCTCAGTTGTTATCTCTGCCTCATATATCATATTTCTGTTGTGTGCTCAGGATGACGTATTATTATTGCATTAATCACAATTACTGATTATGTCCCTAATTATCTGAAGATGCTTGTCTCACTTTGTTCTTGTAATACCTACATGCGTACCTAAATCTGGAAGATGATGTGTGAGCACTGCTTGCTCACCATCACATCTGTCATTCTATCTGTGTCATGCAGACATAGGTATATGAGCCTATACAGGTAAGAATACATGGCTAGCAAAACGTTTTGTCGTCAAGAATTATTCCGCCTGGCACAAGCTGAGGACACACACGCAGACAAAGTTAACCTTTTTCTTTTGTTACTGAAAGGAACATGGATTTCATGTTTGGCGTGATAACCTTTCTCCTTTTTACAAGCATTGATCTAGCTTGTTCGGGTACGGTACAGAAATATACACAAACTATAAAACTTACGATTAGTTTGCCAATACGGTAATCACCCGTCAGCTTAGGTAATCAAAAGTATGACTCTGACATTTCTATTAGTTTATACCATGTGATATTGAATTTAATATCCAGCTATGAATTACCTTCGTCATTGCATTAAATGGTTTTTCGTGTGCTCCATTGTTGTATGTAATTTATCTAAACCGAATCTAGCGTGTAATTGCACAAACCCCTGTATATATAAATGTCTGCATAACTGTCTGATCTCCATATACGTAGCAACTGTAAGCGCCCTTATAAAACGCTGTCTCGCTGTGCAGCGCTTCAGAGTTAAACAATTTATACGGTTACGTTTGCACATAGTGTCAGGTAACTAGCGCCATTATATTTACGCCTTGGATTTTGCACATCATGGACTCCAAGATTTTCCTGGTCACCTTCCTTCTACTTGCCAGCTTAACCCTAGCTTCTTGTGGTAAATTTCGCTGAATGTTTTGCATCTATTCAATAAATAATTATATTTTATTACGGATTGCACTTTATAATTTTAGTGAAATGCTACAACACATCGTGCGTGTACGATGAGAACGATTTGTGCAGTAGTAAGCGACAAGACATTGTTGAGTGCAAATTAAGCACACAATGTGTTCAAAGTGTTTTGGATGGCGCTGTGCTTTGGCGTTACTGCTCGGAATTGGACCACCCAAAGAAGGAAGAATGTGAGACATTTAGCGGCGGAATAGACGACAATTCAACATTTATCTGTATCTGCAGCGGGCACCTCTGTAACGACAAAAATTTAGTGGACACCCTACCTACAACCCGCAACGGCTGATGGTTTGAGATCTGTTACGTAAACTATGTGAGGATCTAGAAAGTATCTCCAATAAAATGGTTTTATCAAGTGATCTGGGTGCTGAATGCGTTTCCGACAGTCATTTTGGTACTACTTTTCAGTTAAGTTTTTTATATCATAACATCAATTGATTTGACGCTACATTTTCGATATAATATCTGAAAAGTTGTTAGTATAAAAGACGTCCACGTACCCCTAAGCTGCATATGAAAGTCATGGAATCAATGTCGTTTATCCTGATATATAATCAATAAACTCAGCAAGTTAACATGTTTCAAAGTGGCTGAACTACATCACCGTTAACTAACAAAGTCTGTTGACGACTTTATCTGAATTGGTATTTCGAATACAATGAACATTTTCCAGTACGTTCGCAGGTTGTAACATAAAAAGAGAAATCAGTTAGTGCCATTATCCGGTAACCATTATCATTAAAATTCCTAAAGACAATATAACAGAGCTATCGTCGGCAAGGGAGTCAAATGATATACCATTGGCGATATGTGACATTTGAAAATTTTAATATCGTTACGGTTTCTAACGGGTACCGTTGATTATTATGACATCCTTTGTGGCCCTTGAAGCTGCTGTGGTCAGAAGTGAATTGCCAAAAACAAAGGTCGAAATTTCCAAATGTCTTAAGCAGGAGAGGGAGAGAGCGGAAATTTATTTGGAATCGTCATTACTCATTACTTTTAAGTCTAAACCGTCAACTCGACCCTTGATTTAGGGTTTTTCATACAAGAGTACAACCTTTTGATGGCTCGAAATTTTTATTTAAAAGTAAATCTCGTAACGGTTTTGAACGGTTGCCGTTGACATATATGATTCACAATTACGTTACTCCATTCTACGGTGGCCAGCAATGGACTGCGAAAAGTCGATTACAAGAAAGTCCAACCGTTTTTGAGTTAGCGCGTACCAAAATGGAAAGACGGAATGATATACAGATCTTACTGAGTGGAAATGCGTGCACTTAACAATGCGTGTAAATTTATCACAATTTCAGCACCATAAACGTATTGAATTATGTTTGGCTCATTTTCTTGAACAGTAATAACTTGTAACATGGTTATATTGTAAAAATACAATTGTGGATCCTGTGAAATAGTACGATAAATATGAATAATAAAATCAACACGAATAAAAAAGTTCAAAGAATTTATGTACCGGCATGCAAGTCATAGCACACAGGGACGCCCAATCATCAACTCCATTACTGTCGATATATATGCATGGAGATAACTTGAATGATGAGTTGTGTACATAGAATTCTGTTATAAGTGATGCATGCATTTAATTACCATTGATGCTTGTAATTAGTTTATGGCGACGAGTAATTCCTTTTCACTTTTGGAAATTTATTATGATAATTACGAACATTTAGCATTTACTAGGTTGTACGTTTGCAAGGATCAGAATGAATGCGACGTAATTACCCTCAAAGGCATATAAAGTTATCCAGCATTATAATTCCCTGACGGCGTAGGCCGTATATAAGTGATTTGTTTTACAGCGTGCACATCAAATTTTGGTGACACAAACATACAGGTATGTTTACCACTTGGCATCCAGTTTCAATGGCATCGCGACTTGGCATTGAATGGAAAAACAAATTTGGCTTGAATGATGCATGATAATGAATTATCATGAATAATACGGAATGTATGTTTATCACAACCGTGAAAAACAATATTGGTTTGAAAATAGATAAACGTCACAATTCACTGTGGCGACATCATCAAATCTTATAATCTGCAGACTCTATAAAGGTTTTGTGTACGACAATTGGCGATAGAGTTCGTGAGCTCAATCACGACGTTAAAAGCAGCATTAGTTTTAATGAATTAAATGTGCACTTTGGCATTGAGTCATGGACATCGTAACGTAACCGCTGATATCATGAAGGGCAGAAAATGTACTGGTGATGAAATGCTCTCTGTATTTTGTGTACGTCCATATGCATTCATCGTTGGGCTTGTTAACCAAGATAAGAAACCTTGTTGAGTGAATGCACTATGATATTTCAATATGTAGTACTAGAACGCTCTCCTCTAGCTGTACTTGACTACATGATGGCGACCGAAATAAGAAACATAAATTTACATAGTGTGAATACAATAAACGTTTTCAAGCTTAATTATGAACCTCGTTTGTTATAACCCTATCAAAAGTTTCGTAGATTGACCAGAGGTTAAAAAACTTGAAAAACGCTAGCCTTTTCAATCACGTTTTTAGCTTCATTCATTGAGCAAAATTATATACATTCATTTTCACCTCCTTTCACTCTTACAAAAAGTTGCTTTGGTACAAGTTCAACAACAAAATTCTTATACAAATCCACCTTGATTCCGATTTTATTATCATAACTTATATAGTCATATGATGATTGCTTTTATCGTCACAAAAATTGCCTATCATATTCTAGTATCAACTTAAAATTCCTAAAATAGTGACATGTCGGAACCAATTATTGTTATGAGCATTATACATTTTAATTATTATTACAAACATGTTGTCGTTGGAATGCTACCCTTTGAAACCATCAGTTTTACATTTCCCTAATTGTTCCATCCATTCCACATAGGACTCCCGAATTCTTCTCCACATTCATCACACCACGCCCGGTTGTGGCATGCTGCCGTTTGTCTGTTCATTGGCATTAGTTCCATCACCAAGTCATTTGGAAACTTTCGTTGTTGGGTCCCCACAGTTGCTATCCAATCGGATATGGCCAGCTCATCAAATGGCTTATGTTGATGTGTTAGTCATCATTACAAGCGCTGGGCATCCCACCAACATTCCGGTGGACGTTATGCCAAACAAGCCAGTAATCACCGTAAGTTTGTTGGTGTCACATGCAGCCATAACACCTTCCCCATTCACCCGTACACGTGCACCACAATGGATATTGGTACACACACGACCTCACCCAACACTTCCGTCCTCACGTATGCCTACTCGTCCAGTAGATAGTATAGTGATACGGAACGGTAAGGGACTAACTCAAACAATGCATACAAACATGTTTACCACCAAATCAAATCCGCAGGTACCATGACCTTTGCCAACCTCATGGCAAACATAACACATTGATTGGTCTCTTTTTCTCATGTATTCCATGATTTCCACACCTGTAATCTTTTCCCATAATACTAAATTGCTACCCAGTTTGTTTTTGTCATAATCCCACCAGACACTCATAAACTCTTTACCAACACGTTCTTATATTTTATTTGTTCACTTCATCACAATGACAACAACGTATTATTTGTATGTGACATGCAAACTAGGTATTACAAATTAAAATGTGTATGCCAGTGTAATTGTGTATTTGATACGATTAAAAAATACGTTTACATTGTCAATAGGTATAGGTCTCAATGCAAACTAAGAATAAGTTAACCGATAATTCACAAACACTTCCGGTGTGTGTTTCCTATAACCTCCAGACAAAATCACATTCCATTCTACCCGAAATCCCAAATTTTTATTCTGTTCATTTTCAGTATTCTTGTGTTATTGTTTACATTTCTTTGCACTCATGTCTTCGTTGTTTTGTTCGCAATGCTTACCTAATTGCATTTATTTTTCTGATCAACAACATTGTATTAGTAACGAAGGGATATGTCCGGATTTTTTAAAACGACAAAATGCGCAAAATCAGTAAGGTTAATTGAAGGAAGCGTATGATATAATGCTGCACAACCTACAAATATTCATTTCGGGTTAAGTTGGTGAACTGTAAATCTTGAATAATTGATCACTATTAAAAACCTGGAGATTAAGTAAACAATACAAAATGAGCTTCTATAATAACCGCTCCGTTTATATTAAACTGAATCTTTAAAGGTTTTTAAGTGAATATAATAAAATAAAGTATTACCACCATCCTGGTACATCCCAATGTGTTCTGAAGCCAAAGAACCATTAAACCCATTTACAGTAAATAGATGTTTCATTTCGCAGTTAAATGGACTGCAGATTTTCATTATGGATGGGTTTTATTTTCCAACTCCTCACGTGGTTTGCATAAAATCACAAGAATCGTTTAAAAGATCACCTTGTTTACCCCACCCGGCGGCATCATTCAGACAACAGCGCAAGTTGACGTCTTGGTGACGACTACAATACTTTTTGAAAAACCTATTGCGGTTCTTGGAAACATTTGTGGAAAATGGACGCTAAATTCTTCCTGATAACTCCTATACTATTTGGCGGGATCGACCTGTCGATTTCGGGTAGAAAACACTGATTAAATTTAAGTTATTTTTGTTGATATAATATGTAATGACTAATAATATTTAACCTTCCAGTGAAATGTTATTCATCGGTTTGTCCTGAAAAAAACTGTGGCGAGAAGACAATTGTTTAGTGTGAATCCAACCAATGCCTCCAAATCATTGTGGACAATGAAATTTCATACTGGGACTGCGGACACGAGGGCGATGTAAGCGAGGATTGTGACAGATTGCAAGGGGCCAATGATGATTATTTGTGTTTCTGTTCCGGTGATTTGTGTAACGAAGAGTCATTATTGGAGAAAGCAAGGACGTTGGTCACAGCCAACAACTCAAGTTCGGCAGAGCAATAAATTATTAACTACCGGAAGCATGAAATGCTTAAAAGGTAGTTACTGCGATTAAGTTGTTTGTCTGTGTGTCCGTGTGTCTGTTAACACGATTACTCCTCTCCACGTTGACCAATTCGATTCAAGTTTTGCATGGAGGTACCTTAGGACAAAAGTAAGTTCGCTATTGATTTTGGGCTTCCAGGCCCCACCCCCAGGGGGATGGTGGGGGGTAAGGTCCCCCATGCTTTCTTATGGGCAAATTTTTTTATTTGCTTATCTGATAGAGAATTTGAAGCTGATCATTTTTTGTCATGACACTATGGGTCAATTCGGCCAACCGTCGGAGTGGTGGCTCCATGACCCTTACGGGTCACGGGGTCACGAAAGGGTCAAAATACATTATTTTGGAAATTCATCAAAAAATTCAAGAATAGTGTTAGGGAAGGTGAACGGGGATTCAAATATCTCAATTTCACACACGACACGTTTCCGGTAGTTTTGTAATTCGGGTTTACATCCGTCCTAGTTATTAAATATAATTAAGGGATACTTAAAATTTCGAAAAATTAAATCATGAAAAATGCATTGCAACGATAATCAATCAAAATCACAACACATGAAATGAAACATGTTGTCCATTTATTTATGATTAGTTTGTATGGTCGTAACGTCTGCACGCGAAATAAATGCAAGTATAATTTAAATTTTCAAGCTTAATAATAAATCTCGTTTATTATAACTCCGTCAAATAGTTTGGTAGGTTTGACAAATTGTTCAAAAAACTTGAAAAATATCTATCCTTTTCCATCACTTCAGTTTTCTATCCGTTTTTTCTATCTTCATTCATTGAACAACAACAAAAATGTACATTCACTTTCACTTGCTTTCACTCTTACAAAATATTTGCTTTTTTTGGTACAAGTTCAACAACAAAAATTCTTATACCAATCCACCTTGATTTCACATTTTTATCATCATTACTTTTTATATAGTCACATGATGATTGCTTGTATCGTCACAAAAATTGCTTATCATATTCTAGTTACAGCTTAAAATTCCTAAAAAGTAGTTACATATCGATACCAATATTTACTGTTATCAACATTACATATTTCCATTATTATTACAATTACAGCAAAACAAATGTAGGTAAAACGGCATAAAAAGTATTTTATCTATATATATATTGCTACGCAAAAAAGACGTATAAATTTTATATAGCAACAAGTTTTATGAGCAGGTAAATACATTGGTTTCTTTGCTGGCATAATGTTTAGATATATTTTTTATCTGAGTTTACTTTGTAAAGCTTTCTCTTTCAAAAGTCTTCCCGTTTTATTTTTCTGTCATGACATATTCCATTCCTTATAGCGGTCCAAATTACTCGCTTTTCAAAATCTGCTGTAATTAAAATTTCTAATTAACTATTTAACGCTACCTAGATTCCAAAACGGGTTCTCTCCATTTAATTAACGGTTAAACTATATCTAATATACTAGCTAGTTACCACAAATTGGCAAATCACTTTTTTAAACATTATATTTTTGACTTGTTTTTGTTTGTCTTTGGAACATTTTGTCTTGGGCGCCATTTAAAAATATAACGCCGCATTACTAATGAGGTTAAAATATACACAAACGAATTAATGACTGCATTATATTTGTTTTGAGAAACTTTTAGTGGTAAAAAATATTAAGAATTAAACTTAACAAGTAATTACCATAACTCTTAGTTAAACGGTATATGCATGTAGTAATGTATTAGAAAAAGCAGAAATTAAAATTGTAGTAGTAACTACAGTAATTGTATATATATATAGTTTGTTGACTTTTCATAACCTAAAAAGTTAAAAGTTAAAGTTGTTAACCTAAACACAAAAAAGTGTTACAAAAAATGCGCATCGTATTACAAATCCTTATAGATTTATATATAGTGTATTTATTTTTTTGAGTACCTCGCGTCTTCCAAATTCCTTTGCCTTGAACATAGCAAAAGTTTTAGCATAACAATTAAAAGTTAACCGAAAAAGCATCTATTAGTTTATTTTTAGTTTCTAGCGCCACACCTTCATAATAATTATCTATCAAAGTTAATGAACTAATCATCAGTCGATTTCGTCCTCACACTTGTCACCTCACCTCTTATATTTTCTTTCCCGGAAATCCTATCCATTAAATCTTACCATCATTCCAAAAAAAATCCAAAAATATTGGCTTGACCACTCTTCAATATCGTCTCAAGTAATAGCTAGTTATCTTAAATTCTAAACACTACATTTCGCATCCCAATATCTCCATCAAACCAACAATTAATTATATATATTTCTTTCTTCAACAATTTGTCGCTTCGTCGCCACCATGTAACATGTAGTTAGATCGTCATACCCCAAGAACATTTTATTACTGGTTACGTACACACAATATCTCGGTGTTCAGAGACAACTCACATTTTTGTAGTTTTCTCTTTGCTAATTTTATTGCATTGCTCTTACCGTTGCTAAATATTATCCCCATTTTATATACTCCCTCACCTAGCAAATTGATAAATTAAGAGATTATCCGCTGTACCATCTACTTTCATGTTCAATCAAATTTCAATTGCGTGAATCATTTCTTTCTGTGTTTCCTGCATTGATGTTTGCAACAGTAGTTACTACTCACTAAAAAAACTCTAGCCACTTTTATACCAACTTGTAACAATCAATGTCAATCCCTTTTTTTCTAAAAGTTACAATCTTGTTATTTTTTTGAGATCAGAGCAAAAACCAAACTTGAAATTGTTTCTCATTTTCCAATCCCCTATTCTCACTTACTTTATTTAAAACCCAATATATTTCATCGAAATCGCCATTAAGTATTATATTTTCATACCACATATCCTGACAACTACAAATGCAGTGAAAATTGTTCACAAAATAATCGCCTCCATTTATTTAAACAGTTACAGATCTTAATTTTAGTTTTTCCTTTTTAAAAATCTACAATTATGTAGAGTCATTCTCAATTTATCAAGTCGAAAATATATTTATATCGTCCCCTTAAAACATGAGATTCATGACGGTCCTTAGCGCGTATAATAGCTCGGCTTGAAGCTTAGCCTCCATAATCATTAGGTTAACGTGAACCTATAAAAAAGTAAACCCAAATTATTAATAATCAAGAAAAATTATTAGTGGCGTGTAAACGATTTATATTTTTTTGTAAGAAATAATTTACCTTTTCGCTGTGCTTAAACTCCCTCATGACATTATCGTAATCCGCCTTGGTAATTCTTTCCGGGTAGCAGCAAACCGTTTTGATGAATGCCTTGAGAGGTCGCTCCAGAAGTTGGTTTACCTCGCCATAATCATAGTCGTCATGTCTATTCAATTTATCAAAAAGTAGACGAAACATAATTATAAATAAAATTAAATCCTTGCCAAGATAATTAAGTAATTTTCCCATGCTTCTTCACACCCACTAGGGTAAAACAACTATTCCTTCTTTGTATTTACATACTAATTTTTGCCGAGTAACAAATGCGGCTCTAGCTGAGAGTCTACCTGGTCAGCATTTCAATTAACAAACCGTGTTGAGCACAATAAACGTTTTCGCAACTTGTTTTCCTTGAACGCCGATTTTATTACGCAACCAAAAATACGTAAGCAAATAGACTATTTCAAATAGAAGCACATATTTGCTTTCTGGCGTCAAGGTATTAATCACATTTGGTTCCGATTTGTCTAGCGTTGACGTAACCACGTCATCGGCTCTTGACACGTATACATTGACAAATATTTCGCCCGAGACTCATTCATCATACGTACAATTTAATTAAGATACATTTATTTGTTGTCGTTAATTTTACTGCCGATTGGTATTGCGGATGAACATTCTAGTCGATCACGTCACAGCAATTTGAAGAAATTATCTAGTTCCTGTTCATTCACTAGCAATCCATAGCTATGGGTTCGTGAGAAATCAGCCACACAGCAGCACACATTGACGTCTCGGTTATCACAATCGCAGAAACGAGTATATTGGACGGTGGTTCCAAAAATCGGATGAGCATGAACGCCAAATTAATTCAGCTAACTTTTCTCCTTCTTGTTTGCGGGATCAACATTTCGTTTTCCGGTATGTTATTTGAAATATATTTTTCCGTCATCATAGCTTAATAATATGTAATCCCTAAAACTGTTTCATGTTCCAGTGAAATGCCATAAAACCGTTTGCCCAACACGAAACTGTCGAGAGAATCGGACGGAGGAAATTACAGAATGCAAACACAATCAGTGCGTTCAAAATATTGTACACAATGAAATTCATACTCGAGACTGTTCGCCCATGGATGACGTGGTGGACCATTGTGGCGAATTGTCGGCGGCCAAGGAAGGTGGTGATCCGGCGTATGTCTGCATCTGTTCCGGAGATTTGTGCAATGAAAAAAAATTATTGGGCACTGTACCAACACTCACTTCAGAAAACATGACCAAATTATTCGGTTCGAGTTTTGTCAGTGATTAATATATACGGAGATGTAAAATGCTTTGAAATAAAACATATCCCTACTATCTAATACTGACGTCTTCATGGAATCATATTTGTGTAAGTTAAAATTGCAATTCGGATTCGAAACAGTTCAGTTTTGCACTAGTACGGTTAATGTAGTCATGGAATCCTGTTTCTAGTAATACACAAATATTTATACATACCTGCGACAAATAATTATTTGGAATGCTAAAAACTATGGCTATGGAGTAGCTAAATAATTGGTTCCATTTGAAGGTTCCGCAAAAATGAACCGCAAAACTTTGTAAAGTTCATCACCATCATCTAACCACTGTAAACATACAATTTTTCTGCATTATAATGAGCTGCTCCTTCCTAAAGGTGTCAGTTACTAAATTGAAAATGTAGTACACGCTTATCGAATACAAATTCGGACAAATTATTGCATTTCCTTTAGTTCGTGCATAGTAAATGAATCCACAACTGTGTGACGAAATCAGTGAATTGAGATCTAAAACAGTTAGTTAGTTAAGTCAGCAATCATCCCGATACGACAACAAATAGTCAACATCATATGAATCCTGGAAACCTTGTCAATAAAGGAAATGCGTCATTCATCATGGAAATGTGTCGTGGAAAATATAGGTAATTTGAATTGTGCATGTCCTTGGGAGACACATATTGTTGTGGTCCCCACAATGACAATACGTGGTTTTGCCTAACACATTGATACGAAATTTGATAAATCCGGTAGTTGATCATCAGAAAGCGTGGCAATAAAATGGATTGCCTCATTCTTTCTAAGAGCCGGGGAACAAATGTTCGATATTGGGATTAATAACCAACATCACATCTTCCGTCATGGGATGAAATGTTTTTATATGGTTCATTGTACTATGTAATTTATCTAAAGCGAATCAAATTTGTCAAAAGCAAATCAATCAAATCAAGTCAAGCGAAACGAATTAATGACAATACTGCTACATTTATTGTATAATGATGACGCTGGTATATGCAATAAACTTTACGGAAACTAGTGATACAAGTTTAAGATTTCAAGCTAAATAATAAAGCTCGTCCATTGTAGCTCCGTATAACGATTGGCGGCATGAAGAATGTCCCGAAAGTTCTAAAATATTGTCTTGCATGTCACTTCAGTTATCTTTCTGTACGTAGCCATTCATTGACCAAATGATGCATAGTACCTTTCGACGGCTTTCACTATTACAAAATTCAGTTTTTACAAGTAGAAGAATAATACACCATCCGACTTGATTAAATTTGGACATCATAAGAAGAATGCGTTATCTCACAAAAATTGATGACCATATTCTCGGTTCAAAGCTTGCATTACAATTTTATGAGAAACCTGTTGATAATATATAGAGTATCATCAATCTATACACATATATCCTTGCATTGCATCGCTTCATTTCCATAATAAATACATTTTCATTTCGTGTAATAATTTTCAGCGTCAGCGTCAAAACCAGCCAACAAAATTATATTCAGCGTCATCAATACCACCATCGCCATATATACATGTAGAAGCTAAGATATAACATGGCATATATTATGTTATTTGCTCGCACACACAAAAAGCCAAGGTCAGCACTCGAAATGAGCAAAACAAATAACAGCTCAGGTCATAAACACTCGACTCTCTAGTCACACACAGGGTATATCTTAGAGCATAGAATCAGCTTAATATTTTTTAGTTAAGTGCAGCAATGCCATGTAGTGTTGGAATGTGTCGTGCAAAATGAAAACAAGAGACACGACACCAAACCATATCATCATCACCAAAACAACTTATCTGTTTTGCTGTTTTGGATACAGCTTTTTTGGAGATGATAAAAAATGGAGTTGAAAAGAATAAACAATGTTGGATGCAAAATTGAATGGCTCAGAGAGCTACAGAGACTGAAAAAGTAAACGGCTTGCCTGACAAAAGATTATCAGAAATGGAATGAAAAAGTCTCTTTATAATGGACTGCAATAAATTTTACTGAAATACCAGCCGCCATGGAAGTATTGAATTTTGTAAGGCTGGCCATTATACAGATAGTTTACATTGTAATGGCTATCATTGAAAACGAACATTTTTTGTCTGCCATGCGTAATATATGATGTGATAAAGTGATAATTAATCACCTGTAGTAAATTGATAATTATCCATTGTTGATAATTGGTAATAGTATCATTATGCTATGGTAATTAGAGGTAGCCAGTAAAATGATTCAAGCGAGCACCAAATTTTCAGTAAATTGCAAGATACTGTAATGTCCTATACATATTATTAGCATTTTGTAATTAGTTCGATAGTAGGCAAACAAATAAATTTTTCATCAAATATTCCATTGCTTCTAATTATGTCCCAATATAAACTTATGTGCATGTTATACCGTTCTGTGCACGAAAAATTACATATTGTAACTATTTAAGCAAAAGGAATTTTGTGTGGTACACGGTAATGTCTCATTAAGCAAGAAGTGCAGAAAATTCCGATGTAGTGTTTACCAATATGTGCAGTCTAGGGCGAAAACTATTAACTGGGCACTGATTCTAAGACCCGTTGCTATTCAATCATATTTTACGTTTTTCAATCATATTGATATATGTAAAACTCAACACTACCCTGAATCATTGTATACCTTATCCTTGGCTTTATTTGGCGGATACCAGCACCTGTAGCAGCTTTATTTGTGTACCTATACACGTGCACCTACAGGTAAAATCAAATAATCTATGTAACGATCCTGATTTTAGTAGTGCAATGTACGTCGAATGAAGTTAACATTGAATAAATATCGAACAATTTAATTAAGAAATCCGAGATATGTGAAAGTGAAGCGACGAATGCAGTGTATTTAGTGGTAGTGTTGTTGCAGCATGTTGTAATGATAAGTTTTGTTTTAACTTTGTCAACACTTAGAAAAATGCATTTCGGTACTGCGGTTGCAATCTTTTTATTCTTGGGGTTGGCCAATGGTATTTTACACATTTATTGTGTTTCTTAAAATTTGCATGTATCCAGATTAGTTATGATGAATCTAACTTATTTGAAGCTAACATCGGCTGCCCTGATGGCTCCGGAAATCTTATAAGAATACCGAATACAAGATATTATATTGTGCAAAATCGAAACCAACGCGGCGGCTATGTCAACCGAACGGAAGCAGCAACAGAGTGCAAAAGTTATAATCTTACACTTGCACGGATAACAAATATGCTTTCCATGGCCATTGTCGGACGCAATCTTGAACATTTGGTCACCAGGTTCCATTTAATGGACACCTGGTGTGGGTACCTTTTTCAATTGTTTGAGATTCTACGTGGCAAATTCCAAACTTAAAACATGTTTTTAAATTATCAATAGATTGGATCGACAACTCATATAATCCCAAAAAGGAGAGCTATGTGTTTGGCCCAAATCCCCAGTCCAATGATATCATGAAATTCACGTTGCTGAAGTATCGTCCACCGAGGTATGTCCGGAACTTAATGATCACATCAGATAACCGATTATAAAATGATATCACCTCATTAGTAGCCGACGGGTATTAATGAATTAGAACCATTTTGTTTGCATTGTGTCTTGTTACGATTGCATTACCGTTTCGGAAAAATAGTTATCGTTTGCATAATATGTCACCTGATACACAGCATCTTCAAAATTTATTGAACCCCCCCAAATATTTTTGTCTCTCAGATTTTGCTCATATTTTGCTATCTGCTTGGTGCCCCCGTGAAACTGTAAAATACAAAGTTTCAGCCACCTCCTCCAACATTGGCGACCGCTAGTTACAAATGTCTGGTTTGGCCTATGTTAAATTTCATCTATGGATAACTTTGGAACTGTTGGTCCGATTCCAAATGTTAAAGGTAATTCTGAATCTCCGTTTAAAAGTAGCAGGGACGATTTTCAGCGATTTGTTATGTTATATCAAACACAAAAGTTACAGTCCATCAAATTTAAAAAATCTGCCGATTTTTGGGTTCCGAGAAAATGCCCAAAATTGTCATTTTTGAGTTACAGCCATCCGTGTGCATCAAAATTCCAAGATATACGTTTTGAAGCCGTTAAATTGCGTTTTCCAAAATGTGTTCGATATGTATGTAGAGTCTTCGACAAAGGAAGTAAACCATGCCTAAATATGGTGAATAATGAGACCCGTTTTATAAGTATTTTTGGAACCTGTAACGTTTCACGGCTATGGTGTTTGTGAAATAAGAATTGTGATAATCCGCAAAACTGGGCATGGACATCCTAACATGGATTATAAGCTTGGAAAAGTCTTGGGAGTACGCGGAAACAAATTTGTAGCGATATTGTTTTGCGGTTGTCAAGATTTCGTGTGCCTCGGCTTATCCATTAACAGCATATTTGATGTAATACACACTGATATGTTGAATTGGCTGTAACTCAAAGATAACAATTTTGGGCATTTTCACGGAACCAAAAAATCGGGAGATTTTTAAAATTTGATGGACTGTAACTTTTGTGTTTGATCTAACATAACAAATCGCTGAAAATCGTTCCTGCTCCTTTTAAACGGAGATTCAGAATTACCTTTAACATTTGGAATCGGACCAACAGTTCCAAAGTTATCCATAGATGAAATTTAACATAGGCCGAACCAGACATATGTAACTGGCGGTCGCCAATGTTGGAGGAGGTGGCTGAAACTTTGTATTTTACAGTTTCGTGGGAGCACCAATCAGATAGCAAAATATGAGCAAAATCGGAGAGACAAAAATATTTGCGGGTCAATCAATTTAAATATGTTCATATGGAGCAGCAGAAGTTTCACTTCAATGCTGACGAAGGTGTTCGCTGTACTGAATTATAATCCGCCCACGTGTCAGTACAAAGTAATTATAGTATCGCATTACGCCGAAACATATCGGCAAAGTTAATGTAGAAAACAATCTGCGAACACTAGCCATTACAACACTTGTGCATGTTACCATCTTGCATCAGAATCTCCTGCCAAGCAAATTATGAAGCACTACTCAAACACCATTTCATGCGTGGTTTCATAACTTTATGCAGGCTGATGTTTGATGAACGTATGTAATTTTGGCAAGAATACAACTGGAGGAGCCTTCAGTTACAGTGTTCATGATATAGGGAAACGTCGTGTTACACAAATAGTGGGGGTTGTGCCAACATAAAATATTTACCACGAATTTGAGTCGTATACGGATTTACGTAGCATTATGGATATTTCGTATGCTATTGCTTCGTAACCAAATTGAGGCACGGTTTAGAGACTTCGCAGCAAAAAGTTTGTTAATCGATTAACGCTAGATACATCGATAAATTCCAAGTTTCAGCAATTTAATTAACATGACTGACGCACGACAAAACAATATTTGTCACATGGTAAACAAAGACTTATCTGGATGATTATGCATTAAAATCTACCAACCCTAGTTCAACCGTTCTCGAAATATCAATAACCATCGCCATCGAATAACAGTTTTACAAATATGCGTATTTTGAGGCAATGCAATGCATACAGTATTACTTATGTGAGTAGTCAATGTTTTATAATACTTGGAACCAGGCACACCCCAACATCTGACAATTGCCACATTACAGCATCTTTGATTTGACTTCATGGACATTGGTAAAAATTAAAAACAACCAAACAATTATTTGAACAAACGGGAGCTCCTTAAAATTGCACACTCACAGGTATTATAAACGAGGAACCGTTTCGCAAATTGTCATTATATTCTGTAACAGCTTCGGTGGGTGTACGGACAGGTCCTGTCGAGTTGTTCGAATGACTCAACTTGATATACATACATTGAGCTGAGGCATTACTTTGTCATAAACCATCGTCCGCCGTAAAGTTTTTCATAGGGAAGCACCACACACCTGCCCGCCGTTCGACGGTGTGATGATACTTGACGGGGGGCTGTCTCTTGCTACCTTATATGATCATAAAGCGTTTAAGGAACAGGTGATTTAATGTTTTCACCCCAAACATATGTTGGTATATTTGTACTAATTATGATTACATGAGTAAAGTTATCCATTAACTCGTTTGTCCTGATTGCGATTTACATAAGTGTGTTTCGGTCTACGACGAAGACGTAAGACGTTTCGTAAGACGAAGTCTACGGTTAGGAGCATACCGGCCGTTTGTCCTAGAGTATAATTCTTCGCCATGACATCTATTGACTTGATTTTGGTAGAATAAAAATGGCTCACAGCCGTCTCTTCCATTGACTAAATACTCAAATTCATAAACAAATATTGTGAAAACACTATTTTTGTATTCCTGTATATCTCAATCAGACCCATAGGCCTAGGTACCCACATAAGCCATGATGGAAAGCACCAACCTAATAGCACGGTCGAGCAGTGTCTAACATTGGCTCTTCCCCTACCTGGACTCAAAAGGCAAATTTCAACAGGCAAAGTTTTGTAAGTCAAGGAATCAATCCGTATTCGTTCAATGACTTTTGCATTAACGTAACACATTACATGACAGATATTATCCCTTTGTTTTACAGTGGCCATAATACGGTTATGGAAGAACGCCCTTGCGAAAGCCGGAAGGTGAAGACAAATGTTGTGTTAAGCCTTGGTACGATATGTGCACATTACATATTTAAATTAACCATTGTTATTTATTTCAGACCCGTCACTCTCTGTGTGAGAGTAAGCTGCCAGCTTGCAACTTGAATCAAGCCACTTCGTTTGATTTATCTGAAGGTAAGTAGTACTAAAATATTAAATTCCAGTAGCATTTTCAGAATTCGAATTTTTTCGGTTGAATCTGTTAGATAAACTGCCGTACTTTGAAGAAGGGAACTGGATCTTTGGTCCTCGACTTTACGTTATGAACTGGCAACAAGTAAGTGGTTTCCAATATTTCATTATAATGCATTTTCCCGTTAAACTCATGGATGGTTATGACATAAGCTGTTGCACTTGACATTCAGAAACAGGCCAAAGACGTCGAAGGGTATTGTAAAGCCCTGAACCTTGAAGTCTTCGAACCACAGGATAGAGAGAAAGACCTGATCCCATACATCAAGCTTTTTACGCGTGGTATATTAAAAAATTCAAACAAAATAATCCATTTATGATTGTCTAATTCACTTTTATAAATATAGAAATCACGGTCTCACAATACTGGACTTCCCTGAAATATGATATTACCAATAAGCAGTTTTACGATAAAAATGGAGTAAAAGTAAACGTAAGAAACAAAATCGACTTTACCGATAGAGACCAAAACACGGTAATAGGACGAACCACTAAATTGGAAAAAATAGTATGCGTTGCTATGTCCGTCTCGTTTGAAATGACTTCTCAAATGCCCTGCACCGACCCCGCCAATCCAAAATGTGCTTGGAACTTCTTGGAGTATGTACCCGCCAATTGCAATAATTTCCACGGGATAATTTGCCAGCACACGGAGGCGAAAAATGGTCAGCTCAAAACTTGCGACGCTTATTTTCCGAGTTTCAAATTATGTTTTGACACATAATACTATACCACTCATTTGATCTCTAGAAACCATTCATTGGAAGAAGCAGTACATTAGTAATGTTGATGCTGCACTAACGGAAACGGCTGTCGAACCCTTCGGTTACACGAAAAACACAAATTTCTATAGAAGCAAATATAAGGTGAGGTGCACTACATGTAAGTGTATATTGGTATGGGTTTACTAATTAATGATGGCGACTAAATAGATCAACTACTTATGCTTGTAGCAAATGTATGGGAGTTTGGTGTGTCCAGATGGATATCGAATGCTTAGGGAGAAAATCACTCATTGGAGCAGCAAACCAAGCGGTGACACAGGACAAATATATGGTTACGATTTCAAAGATAGCTATTGGGTGGTCGATTCTGAATTATTTCGCAAAGACTATAACTCGACATGCACAATATCGGAACCACGGAGTGATGTGCATATGAGGAAGTTATCAAAAGTGCCATGTACCAGCTTTCATTTTTATCTATGCGAGAAAGACGGTAACAGCAGCGTACGAATACCATTTTCAGGATACGAGTACGACCGGCCGAAAAGTAAGATGCATATTACTCAAATAAGAAGTATCTTGCATAGCTAAATCTAGTGAACCCGTTTGTGTACAGTGAAATGGGATAAAGGGCCGCAAGGACGCATTTACCCTGTTCTACGAAAATTGAAGACACATGTTTAATGACACAGCGGGGAACAAACCAGCCATGAGGTTTTGATCTAAATGGTCCTATGTGATTCGCGTTAATAAAATTAGTTATATTATCCAAATTATTACTGATTAGTTGCTGCAATAAAGGCGTCACTTTTGTCTCTGAGATACATTCCATTCGACGTGCATACACTTCATGGTGATCAATAACTTTACAGCTTAGACATAATTCATGATATGTAAGGCACGGATGTTTATGACCGAAAAAATGACGAAATATGTATGACTTTATGACCTAAAAACTGCCCTAATATTACCTAAAATATGACTTTTTTCTTTGCAATTTTTGACAACATATGAACTAATTTGATCTAGTTTTGGTAATATAAGTGTTTCACATGAACAATAAATGGCAAATTTCGCATACATTTTCTTTAAAATTCATAAATTGGCTATTCCAACGGTCAGTTTTTCATTGTTTACTTCTACTTTCAAATATAGTAGTTTGCTTACGTTTTATTCGGTATTATTACAATAAAAGCTACGCGAGTCTCGATTTTGCATAATCTACAATCTTGAAGCAAGGAAAATAAAAACATGTCCAGTCACATGAATTGTTTTTAATAGAAAACATGCGTCATATAATCAAAACATTTGCGTATTTTTTTTGGTCTGTCTTCTTGTTGTTAAAATACAAAATGAAAATACGAAAGCATTTTATCTGCCATATTTCTGCCATTGTTCGCCATTCACTTGCGGCAAATATACTACGACATTTTACTACAATTCAAAATTTTCAAAAAGATTTTACCTCAAATCGATTTTAGTTCAACCAGGACTTTGTACAATCATCTTTTTGCAACAATGTTTTTGTTCAAAACAAGTTTTGGAATACTGCAATTTCCCTAATATAATTGTCTGCATTGAATTATCACGTATTCTTATTTTCTTTAGAAATCAGTATTAGTGAAGCGAATATGCGAAATTAGGAACGTATAATTTCAACCCATAAAGTGATGACGTGCGCATTAAGTTTGAAGTTCAGGGCGATACTAGATACATTTAACTGCCGGTATTTTCACCATTGAAATATTCTTAAAAATACGTCCTTTGTTCTTCGGTGAAGGTCCACAATGAAGCTTCTCCTTAACTCATATATTAACATAAGCCGCAGGTAATGCAACTGATGAATTGAAATAAATTGTTAATGAAATGAACGACAACTTCCCTTTGGAACAGTGGGCAAATACTATAATAACTGGGCAAGATGCAAAAATAATAATAATTTCCTAAGTTCTCCCTATTTATGAATGTAGGGATATACACATGCATTTACTGGGAGCCAATTCATAATTTTCAAAAAGAGTTTATTTTTTGAGGTGTTTTTTAAGAATCACTAGTCGAGCACGCAAGTAGTGAACGCCGCAAAAATAATCTCCTCATAAACAATAGCGGAAATCTTTTGTAGAACAAAGGAGGAAAAAGGTGACAGCTTATGCTGAAAGAAGTAATTGCCTACCCCGCAAGTGTCCTATAATTTTTAGAACATAAAATTGAATTTAAAACATTCATAAGTCACAAGTATGATTTACAATAATGGTCTTATTTGGGTTTCTACCATACAAATTGCCATAATATTTACTGAAATGTTGGAAGCACTTTATATCGCGATTCATATATTTATTTGCTAATTTCTTAAATATCGTATATGTTTAATACGCAGCCAAATTCATGAGTGAAACTATATGTTTACCGTATTTGAGTCAATGTCCCAATTAAAGTTGTATCTACTGACATGAGTCTAAAGGTCCAGTCATGTAATGTTTTGGCTATTTCGTGAGATTGATTTACTGACAAGAGCAAGTACTAGTCTTTAATTAGTATGTTTGCATATTTGATCTCCAGAAACTCTATGTACATACAATACAATAACTCGTACAATTTGATCATATTTTGCGTTGAGTAAGCTACGATGTGCGAGTAAATTCGTATAGATCTATGAATTTGCTCGCACATCGTAGCGATTATTATTCGTGTAACACGTGTAACACGATAGTATCGTGCTATTATTGAATCACTATTGCATTCGTCATTCCTAATTTTCTTTGCTGGAGAGAAAAATCGCCATTGAGAACTTGCGGCGTAAGCAATTACAAATTTTCTCTAATCCTTTGACTTTCTTGTCCATTGTAGTAGGAAAGATTAGCGCTATTGTTCTAGAAGGAGATTATAATTGCGGCGTCGGACACTCTCGAGCTGCGCAAGACTACCGTTTTTTAATAGTCGGAGTGAAACTTAATATTTGCAATGGAGTCTATTTGTCCTAATTTCCTAGTTGAACAAGGGTCCAGTTTGAACTAGAGTCTAGGTTTAAGTAGTCTTTTTGAGGTGTCCATTCTACCAAAATTTACAGACAAATAACGAGAATCCAAATACGGAATCATGGCTATGTTGAAACTAAGGCAAATGTCGATATAAGTACTCGTTTTTGTCATTTGTTAATAAATAGTAATTAAATTTCGTCTAATAAAAGCATATTCAATGCTTCTTCCTCTCATTCAAAGAAAAAACACTATTTTATACGTGATTTGAAGCGCATTTTCCAAAAATATGCGAAATATTACCGGTAGTATGACATATGACACAAAATAGCAAAATATGACTTTTTATGACTTTTTACATGAGCAGAATTCGACTCATCTTTGGCCAATTCGTCCACATGCAAAGTCTCAGAGCACTTGAGAAAGTATTAAAGAATATGATTTCTCATTAACATCCGTGCCCTGATGATATGGTTTAAGTTGTTATATTTAAATACGATCATCTCTCTCAACGGGAACCGCAAGAAATTTCAAATCAATGTTACGCGGGTGGCTACATTTGTGTTCATGATTTCGATTACATTAATACATATAAACACATTATCAGTGGAAATTATTTTGGCTCGTGAAGGACTATGTCCGAAAACACCCAGGTAATACATATGTAACTATGACGGGTGTAAACCCGAATTAGAAAACTACCGGAAACGTGTTGTGTGTGAAATCGTGACCCTCCCAACCACTAATCTTGAATTTCGGAAATAATATATTTTGACCCTTTCGTGACCCTGAGGGTCATGGGGCCATCACTCCTACAGTAGGCCGAATTGAACCATGTTGTCCTTACAAAAAATGATCAGCTCATAAATCTCTATCAGATAAGCCAATACATTTTTTGTCCATAATGAAGTATGGGGGTCCCATACCCCACCATTTTCCTGGGGGTAGGGTCTGAAAGCTAAAAATCAATGGCGAACTTACTTTTGCCCTAACGTAAAGCCATTCAAAATTTGGACCGAATCAGCTTGGCGTCAACGTGGAGCGGAGTAATCGTGTATGCACACAGACAAACGGACACACAAACCAACAACTTAATCACATTAACTACCCTTCAAGCATTAAATGCTTCCGGTAGTAAAAAACGATATAAGCACATGTTAGAAGAACCGCAAGAACTGCGAGCACCTCCCCCAATTCTGCCACCGGTTCCGTCAAGACAGCCACCGGATCCGTCAGGACAGCCACCGGATCCGTCAGGACAGCCACCGGATCCGTCAGGACAGCCACCGGATCCGTCAGGACAGCCACCGGATCCGTCAGGACAGCCACCGGATCCGTCAGGACAGCCACCGGATCCGTCAGGACAGCCACCGGATCCGTCAGGACAGCCACCGGATCCGTCAGGACAGCCACCGGATCCGTCAGGACAGCCACCGGATCCGTCAGGACAGCCACCGGATCCGTCAGGACAGCCACCGGATCCGTCAGGACAGCCACCGGATCCGTCAGGACAGCCACCGGATCTCCCAGGAATGCCACCGGATCTCCCAGGAATGCCACCGGATCTCCCAGGAATGCCACCGGATCTCCCAGGAATGCCACCGGATCTCCCAGGAATGCCACCGGATCTCCCAGGAATGCCACCGGATCTACCAGGAATGCCACCGGATCTCCCAGGAATGCCACCGGATCTCCCAGGAATGCCACCGGATCTCCCAGGAATGCCACCGGATCTACCAGGAATGCCACCGGATCTCCCAGGAATGCCACGGGATCTCCCAGGACTGCCACGGGATCACCCAGGAATGCCACGGGATCTCCCAGGACTGCCACGGGATCTCCCAGGACTGCCACCGGATCTCCCAGGAATGCCACCGGATCTCCCAGGAATGCCACCGGATCTCCCAGGAATGCCACTGGATCTCCCAGGACTGCCACGGGATCTCCCAGGACTGCCACCGGATCTCCCAGGAATGCCACCGGATCTCCCAGGAATGCCACCGGATCTCCCAGGAATGCCACCGGATCTCCCAGGAATGCCACCGGATCTCCCAGGAATGCCACCGGATCTCCCAGGAATGCCACCGGATCTCCCAGGAATGCCACCGGATCTCCCAGGAATGCCACGGGATCTCCCCGGAATGCCACGGGATCTCCCAGGAATGCCACCGGATCTCCCAGGAATGCCACGGGATCTCCCCGGAATGCCACGGGATCTCCCCGGAATGCCACGGGATCTCCCAGGAATGCCACCGACTCTCCCAGGAATGCCACGGGATCTCCCCGGAATGCCACGGGATCTCCCAGGAATGCCACCGACTCTCCCAGGAATGCCACCGACTCTCCCAGGAATGCCACCGACTCTCCCAGGAATGCCACCGGATCTCCCAGGAATGCCACGGGATCTTCCAGGAATGCCGCTGGATCTTTCAGAAATGCCACCGGATCTCCCAGGAATGCCACTGGATCTTTCAGAAATGGCACTGGATCTTTCAGAAATGGCACTGGATCTTTCAGAAATGCCACTGGATCTTTCAGAAATGCCACGGGATCTCCCAGGAATGCCACCGACTCTCCCAGGAATACCACCGGATCTATCAGGAATGCGACGGGATCCCAGCAGGAATGCCACTGGGTCTTTCAGAAATGCCACCGGATCTCCCCGGAATGCCACTGGATCTTTCAGAAATGCCACTGGATCTTTCAGAAATGCCACTGGATCTTTCAGAAATGCCACGGGATCTCCCAGGAATGCCACCGACTCTCCCAGGAATACCACCGGATCTCCCAGGAATGCGACGGGATCCCAGCAGGAATGCCACTGGGTCTTTCAGAAATGACACCGGATCTCCCAGGAATGCCACCGGATCTCCCAGGAATGCCACCGGATCTCCCAGGAATGCCACCGGATCTCCCAGGAATGCCACCGGATCTCCCAGGAATGCCACCGGATCTCCCAGGAATGCCACCGGATCTCCCAGGAATGCCACCGGATCTCCCAGGAATGCCACCGGATCTCCCAGGAATGCCACCGGATCTCCCAGGAATGCCACCGGATCTCCCAGGAATGCCACCGGATCTCCCAGGAATGCGACGGGATCTCCCCGGAATGCCACGGGATCTCCCAGGAATGCCACCGGATCTCCCAGGAATGCCACGGGATCTCCCCGGAATGCCACGGGATCTCCCAGGAATGCCACCGACTCTCCCAGGAATGCCACGGGATCTCCCCGGAATGCCACGGGATCTCCCAGGAATGCCACCGACTCTCCCAGGAATGCCACCGACTCTCCCAGGAATGCCACCGGATCTCCCAGGAATGCCACGGGATCTTCCAGGAATGCCGCTGGATCTTTCAGAAATGCCACCGGATCTCCCAGGAATGCCACTGGATCTTTCAGAAATGGCACTGGATCTTTCAGAAATGGCACTGGATCTTTCAGAAATGGCACTGGATCTTTCAGAAATGCCACTGGATCTTTCAGAAATGCCACTGGATCTTTCAGAAATGCCACTGGATCTTTCAGAAATGCCACTGGATCTTTCAGAAATGCCACTGGATCTTTCAGGAATGCCACTGTATCTTTCACAAATGCCAATGGATCTCCCAGGAATGACATAGGATTCTCCTCTGACATAAGATTTGTAGTAATTGCCCCGTCGTCGCCGTTAATCCTACGAGGAAGTGACGTTTGTGCAAATGCAATTGTATTATATGGTTGTACTTTTGAGAAATATTTTATATTTATTTACCACGATATTTGCAGGATGCGGTAGGAGGAAGTTTTCACGGTAATGGTTCAAATTACCATAACATATGATGCAACAAATTATTAACTAAAGAACATCTAATATTGCGAAAGGGTTCGCATGGTTATAGTGTAAATGAATTTTGAATGGTGTTGTCAGAGTTTTTGTAAATTATCAAAGATGATTTATACTTGCACAAAGTGTGTGTAATGGTGTTTGCGGGGAATTATGGAGTGGACAAGATATGTTACTTTTACGATAACGCGGGAATTATTTATCAGTTTACAAGAAACTATGCTTAAGCTCAAAATCCTAATGTGTTGTAAGCCGGTGGGTCTGCGCAACCCACCGGACCTTTCGCGAGTTTTAAATCAACTACGAACTCTCTAAACTGTTGTATTATTTTTGAAATATCGTCCGTCAATTCGGCAACTTTAAACTGCACGTTTAGATCTTTTGCATCGCGTATCCATCTGTCCACTACGTTACGAGTTACGAGGATAAATGGGAATATCTCGTTTTTTGACAATATATTGCCAACAAATGGTTTCTCCGGATTGTTTGTATTCCAGCACCGATCTGTTCCATCTCCTTTTGGTGGTCTCGTCTTCGAATTCTTTAAGCAGCAGCTGCCCCAATCGTCCGAAATTAAGAAAATGACCTTCTGCCGATCGTGGTATTCGTCGACATATGTACCACTGGACCATCCAATATGAGAATCGGCAGCCGCCATCATCAGTGCAATAAACGCGGATTCTCCTCTACCGCTTGGCAAGAACTTAATAGAATCATTCTCAACAAGTCGCTTTAATGAGCCGATATCTCGCGTAAGTCCTGTGTTGAACGTATAACATCCTTCCCTATTGTGGTAAACACAAGTGAAATTACGTTACGCTGAGCACAAAAATGGTATCTTTATCATTACGTTATTCAATAATAATTTGCAAATTATGAGCTTACGGATCTGTATGGTGAAGCTCATCATCAGTTTCAATTTTCATTCTATCGCAAGATTGTGGCGAGTACCATTGGAGACAACTAAAATCCGAAAACGAAGTCAACGCGAACCGTGAATTTTTATATTCGCCAGCAATATCGTCCATCATTTTAATTAGCCTCGGCATTTTTTTAAGAACCAGCCGCGAAGATCGGTCAATAAGCACGGTCACTTCTAAGCTGATATTTTTATCCCGATAGCACGCCTCAGAACCCGGCTCATAGTAAGCGAGTGCCTCCAGCTTTTCCTCATAAGTTAGCTGTCTAGCCGAGTTTCCGGTTTTGAAAGTTAATAGAATCAAAATTACACGAATCATTTCGGTTGACTTTTGAATTCCAACAGCAGTATTTGTTTTGGTTGATTTGTAGTGTGTTTGGTACAGAGCAATGCACTGGCAACGAGAACGAAACTGAACCTTGTAAATTTTGTATTCGTAGTGTTATAACGAGATCCTTTTTCAATGCAATCTAGCCGTTATTGCCCATCAGAATACGTCATCGTTTTTACACAATCACACAGTAACCTTGATGCTACATAATGCACAATGTTTCGACATCACAAATATTACAATTTGATGATATTATATCCCAAGGACTGTTCTTTTACTGCTGCGTTAGCATATCTGAGTAGAAAGATGGAAAACAAATTATCCCGTTTTTAGAAGCACCGTTGAGATGATCTCCAGTAGAAAGGGAACCCATGCATGTAAAATGATATACTATTTCCATATATATAAGTGGATCAAATAAACAACATTGTCCTCCTAAAATTGCATGAAATCATGCTGATCAGTGTTTAATAGAAGTAGTAAATATGAAGCTAAATGCATATATTTAACTACTCAAACTTTGCAACACTTATTTAAGTACACACGGTGGCCAGAATTTGCATTGGAGCACTTAAGTGCGTTCAGGAATTCGATGAGTATCTTCTCGTCTTTTAATACAGCTGCTTACTGCTATATGACCTTTATATTCCATGTTGCCCTCTCTGTTTGTACCTTTATATTAGGATACATCATCAAAAACCTTTTGGATACATTTTTTAATACGAAAAATCATCATACAACTGCTTCCTGCTTATCCTGGTGAAGGTATGATCATCATTGTAGTACCTGGATGCAAATAAGCCGTAAGTAACGATGGAAAACTGAAACTCTATAACGTCAGCACAACTCGTGAATTTTTAAACCATTAATGGACCATCCAGAAAAGACAGAAAACGTATTAGTACATCCGATTTAATGTTTTTTCGGGTAATACGCAAAATTGCAGTTTGCAAGTGTTTGAGTGTTTGACATGGGAATACAATGCAGCGAAATTCAAGATAACGCTGAGCCGGATAATTGCAAATAGTTGTCATCCACAATGTTTATTAGTTTATCGATTCTAGAGAACTCTTCATGGGAAGTCTTGGGTTGCGACGCCCATATGTTTTAATTCTGTGGGAATTGGCCACATGTGTTGTGGAATAGTCGACAATTCTGTTTGAAGTTGATACGGCGGTGAAATTGGAGACAGTCCACGTGGAGTTGGTTGCAGTCTTCTTGGAACTGGCGGAATATCTGGTGCAACTTTTGGTAGTCCTTGTTTCCATATGTTTAGCGCATATATTTTTTATCTGATGGATGAGCGAGTAAACTGTTTCCATTAGTCAATTAGACATTAGTCATTTTGTTATTAAATGATATACCGATTTCTAATAAGGTTCCTAATTTGTAGAAGTGACGTATTTATTATTTCATTATTAACTCGGTTTCTCGTTAACCGAACTATTTTCAACAGGATCTCCACGAAAGCATGAATTAAAATTTTGTTGCTTCTTGTATTACGAATGGTGTATGAATGCTGTGTGATACATCAGCCTTATCCGTCATATCCAGCTAGTCCAGTCAAACATTTCTCAATGCTCTCGGACCACGGAGATATAATTAACTAGGTAAAACGTAGGAGCAACCAGAGATGCTTGGCGCTTAATCGAAGGTTACCCGATAATTAAAAATCATAATGTTAGCACCACATCTCGTAAACTATGTATTGCTTCAAAAGAAAATGATTACCGGAAGCATAAAACCATAGAACGAGAACATGTAGCAGACGGAGACGAAAAGTAATCTTGTTTATAAAGAAGAGTCCACCAGGCCGGTTTGCTGATTCTGTGTCACCTTTTGGTAGCCACCAACAGAGGTACGTTTTGCGGCAACGTAGAAATTTAATATGGGATGTGACTGCATGGCTATTTATTATGCTTTGTAGCTACATGGCAGTTTAGTCTGCAATGTGGCTGCAAAACAATTAAGCACGTAAAATTTTGTCAACATGTCTATAGTGCATAAAAATACATTTTAAATATTCATTATAAAATACATGTTGTCCCAAACTACTACAGAGAAACAATTCTGCACGAAATACGAGAATTGGAACCGATAAACAAAAGATGAAGAGATACCAGCTGTACGCAAACCGGGCCATGGTTACCAACTTTGACCGCCATTGTTATGAGTGTGGAGTCGTCATCAAAGGACAGCTCATCACAAACCGTGCAAGTTTTATCGCTATTAAATGCATATATTTTGTTGTACAGTATCATTATGTTTCAGTGACTTACTTCAAGTTTGGACCACTATTGGCCGCGCGACAAGGTTGGACTTGCAGCGGTTGGGGGAGATGTGCAAAATATAACTCCTGGATGTATCGCAACGATTCCTACTGTCTTTGGGAATTCGTCAACCACGAAGCATTTCAGAGGAAGCGGAGACAGCTGGATGCGATTCGGCAGCAGAAGGAGCATCGGCGAACCATGTACTGCAGGCGTGCTCGGGAGCAGTTGGCACAAGCTGAGCTGGAAAATATGCAGTTGCAGTAGATGATGGACCTGAAAGATGAAGATTCGGCCATGGTAGTATTATATTTAGAAGATGAGTAAGCAATTTGTATTCATTGTGTATATTTGTTTATTAAAATAAAATATAAAATATAAAAAATACGGAGAGAATTGCCTTTGTAGCAACATGGCTACTTAGTACGTAGTGTGGTATCATGACAATTTATACCAACTTACAAATTACCACGTTGCCACAGTTCATGCTAGTGATACCAATGTTGCCACAAATGATACTTGAATGAAGGCACTCCTACGTAACATTGTCCTGGGTGGGAATCGAAGGTTTTGGCTAGCCCATGGAGGGGGAACTAGAATGAGAACCTGGCACATTGTGCCAGCATATAAATTCGAACAGCATAGGTACTGCAGTTGTAGCAGTACTAGCTTCAGTGGTATTCGTGGCGTCACAGAAATATGCTACCCAGCAACATATACTCTTAGAATACCTAGAAGAAAATTAGATGTTCCTGTACTTAGTGCAGGAAGTGGTCCCCTTCTGGTATGGAATAATCGGCGTCTATTATTATGCACGAAGTATGAGAGTATGTACGTCATGACGTTTAGGTGCACTTCCAGTGTAAACAGGGATGCATTTGCAAACTTTGACCCAATCTTTATCCCGCAAATTGCTTCCGAGTTCAACGTGAACTGAAAATGCATTTAACGATGACTTTGGGCGATTTTGGCGAATTCCATTGGATACAACAATAGTCTGCAAATGTCGTCAACGGGAACAGAGAATTTTTATACCAGCTAGCAATATCGTCTATCACTTTAATTATTGTCGGCATTTTCTTCAGAAGCAGCCGGAGAGAATGCGGTGTGATAATCGTCTGCCATATACACCATCCAATTAGGATGAGTATATCGTTTCGTGATTAATTTAATTGGCGATTGTTATGGTACATTCCATTCGAATTACACTTAGTCGTTTGCATGAATTCACTATGACTGCCTGTTAGTTCTTCTTCTGTAGTTTTGTGTGTGACACCGTCCAAACAACACCACATCGCTTCGGTAAACATAATCTTAGGAAAGATCAAATCCATTACGGATACTCCAATTCTTGCAACATGGAGGCTAAATTGTTTCTGCTGACATTTTTACTTATCGGCGGATTCGAAGTTTCGTTTTCCGGTAGAAAATGTGTTTTTAAAATTTCACCTTTACTATCATTGAATTATCATGATATAACAAGAACTGTTTAATATTCCAGTGAAATGTTTTAAAACCGTTTGCCCAACACAAAACTGTGGAGAGAAAAAGATACTGGAGATTGCGGAATGCAAATCCAACCAATGCGTTCAAAACATTGTCGACAATGAAGTTTACAATCGGGACTGCGGTGTCGGGGATGATGATCAGGAGAGTTGTGATGGAATGGCGGCTGGCGGTCAGGGAGAGGAGAGTGTATTTATATGCTTCTGTAATGGTGACTTGTGCAATGAAGAGTCTTTGTTGGGTAGAATTGTAACATATACCGGGGCCAATAACACAAGGTCGGCAGGAAAATAGATTATTGGTCATTGAATTAAATTTATGGATAACTCGAGTTTTCGACAATAAATCACATACATATTATTAGTCATTTTACATTGCTTTCATAAGGTGCAATCCGTACTCTAACACAGCTACTTCAAAATGCTATTTCCAATAGCATACTATGGTTCAAAACTTTATCAAACGATCATTCCCATCAATGAAAATCCATACATATTTGCATGTAGTCATAAGACTTTGTGCATGCAGCGGAACATTTCATAACATTCAACATGTTCGTGTTTGTAAAATCGTGAAAATTTTGACACTTCAACGCCACTTCAGTACGTATAACGTTAACGTCAAGCCTCAGAAGATGCGGGTAGGAGGCACGTGTGAATTAATAATTACAATGTGGTTTTTTTCGAATTTTACAATTTCATGAAGTTTGTCATGTACAATACCTCAGAATCGTGATGGTATACTAGCTTTGGACTTTATTGAATAATTTTGAATATACGTTTACCTCAACGTTTTCTCAGTATTTTTAAAGCCAAAAACATATTCTTCCACCATCCGCCGTAATAACATTCTATCTAAAATAGTGATATCTGCAGCAATTATTAATTACAGGAAGCATTAAATGCTTCAAAATTAGTCTGTCCGTAAACACTCTAGCTTCCCTCCAAGTTAACCGATTTGTCTGAAATTTGGCATATCTGCATCTTACTATTAGAACAATTACAGCAACAAACTGTAGGCAAAGCGGCATAAACGTATTTTATATATTGCAACGCAAAAAACCTATCAATTTATATACAGACATGTTCTGTGGCCAGGAAAATAAATTGATCTGTGCTGGCATAAAGTTTATTTTGTAAACTCTACGTGATTTGTTCAGTCGTCTCATATTGCATTCCATTAGAAAATGCTAATAAATACTCCTAAAACTTTTTTTTTAAATTACTGCCATTCAAAATACCCTCTAATTAAATCTGCAATAAATCCTGGTTCTAGTCATTGTTTCTACTTGTGTTTTTGCTGTTGGAATGGTTATCACGTCGGATATTTAAAATTGTTACTGCATACAATACTATGTTGAAATAATGATGTTAATCTAATCGAATTGAATATTGCATTTTTTGACCCCTAGGAATTATAATTACGTATAAAATTATGTAATGTGAATCTCAATTAATGACATTCACAAAATGAATAGGAAAAGCAAATCACAATTATAAAAGATAAATGATAGTTTTTTTGACATCCCACAACGAATAAAACCACATGCAACCTAGACGCTAAAAAGTGTTACAGAAAATGTGCATCGAATCATGAAAAGTATTTCACATTCCATTGGAGCTTACTGCGTAATATGCATATCAATTTATTTCGGAACATTGCATGATACTGGCTCCTATGTTAGATGTAGCTTTAATTGTGAAGGTTATATGTATATCTAACGATAAGAGAAATTACTATCCCATTTTAACTCCTCCATCAGCAATTACCATTTAACCATTATTTACAGTATCTAATACTCACATGAAAAAAGAGGGAAAGAAACCGATTTTAAAAATGCATGACGTTCTTCTAGTACAAGCGTTTAATGGATACAAATTACGTTGGCCATACTGCCGGCTTGTTGCTAATAAACTATATAAAAATATTTTCGTATTTTCTACGAAACTTATGGTAGTTTTCAGTCGAATAATTGGCGATTTCGGAACACTGTGCCGAAGAATTTGTCTTGGGCTCAAAAGACTGTACTGGTCACTTATCAATATGCTATAATTAAAATAGTGACATCCAATTACATATTTTACATCTACGGTGTATCAGGGCTAAGATACACACATGTCTAGACGTGACGCTTACTGCACCTATAATTTCTGTCATACCCATGTATTACTGAGCCGCGATAAATAATAATAATGTCTACGTTTTTATTAGTACGCTTGGTGTGAGATTGTCAATACAAGCTTCATGACAATTACTTAAAATATTAGTGGTCCATAAACAGTTAAAATAACTTATGGCAATGCCGATTAAGAATTTGAAACTCAATGCTACTAGATCTAATAATCTAGTGCCGTATTGTTAATCTTCAACCGAAATTTCTGTGCAAATTACATGACAACGTTAGACAATAAAAAAATCATGTGCCACAATTTTTTATTAATTCGTGGTCTAGGAAAAAGTGTTCCTCGATACCTCAGAAAATTACTTTGCTGTAAATTATTTCATGCAATACTGGTGTTGTTGTTGGAATGCATACACCTGAAATCTACGAAACTTTTAAGATAATGCAGTTCGAGTATGACCATCATGAACGTTAGTCTTCACAACGGAACAAATGGGTCGCTGTACATTTCTTTCCTATTCATGCGCGGAAAGCGATTGCATTTTTGCCGTATGGTAATTAACTTAGGTATTTACGACACCGAAACAAATAGCAATGTCTGATGATGATTAGATATTATCTGAGTTATGATCTATGAGATCAGAGAGTAAAAAAGAGGCGAATGTGGGAATCGAACCACGCTTATAGCTCACTCTTACAGATATCCGGTCTGTCCTGCAACCATTACACTAACTCGTCTCAGTTGTTATCACTGCCTCATATATCATATTTCTGTTGTGTGCTCAGGATGACGTATTATTATTGCATTAATCACAATTACTGATTATGTCCCTAATTATCTGAAGATGCTTGTCTCACTTTGTTCTTGTAATACCTACATGCGTACCTAAATCTGGAAGATGATGTGTGAGCACTGCTTGCTCACCATCACATCTGTCATTCTATCTGTGTCATGCAGACATAGGTATATGAGCCTATACAGGTAAGAATACATGGCTAGCAAAACGTTTTGTCGTCAAGAATTATTCCGCCTGGCACAAGCTGAGGACACACACGCAGACAAAGTTAACCTTTTTCTTTTGTTACTGAAAGGAACATGGATTTCATGTTTGGCGTGATAACCTTTCTCCTTTTTACAAGCATTGATCTAGCTTGTTCGGGTACGGTACAGAAATATACACAAACTATAAAACTTACGATTAGTTTGCCAATACGGTAATCACCCGTCAGCTTAGGTAATCAAAAGTATGACTCTGACATTTCTATTAGTTTATACCATGTGATATTGAATTTAATATCCAGCTATGAATTACCTTCGTCATTGCATTAAATGGTTTTTCGTGTGCTCCATTGTTGTATGTAATTTATCTAAACCGAATCTAGCGTGTAATTGCACAAACCCCTGTATATATAAATGTCTGCATAACTGTCTGATCTCCATATACGTAGCAACTGTAAGCGCCCTTATAAAACGCTGTCTCGCTGTGCAGCGCTTCAGAGTTAAACAATTTATACGGTTACGTTTGCACATAGTGTCAGGTAACTAGCGCCATTATATTTACGCCTTGGATTTTGCACATCATGGACTCCAAGATTTTCCTGGTCACCTTCCTTCTACTTGCCAGCTTAACCCTAGCTTCTTGTGGTAAATTTCGCTGAATGTTTTGCATCTATTCAATAAATAATTATATTTTATTACGGATTGCACTTTATAATTTTAGTGAAATGCTACAACACATCGTGCGTGTACGATGAGAACGATTTGTGCAGTAGTAAGCGACAAGACATTGTTGAGTGCAAATTAAGCACACAATGTGTTCAAAGTGTTTTGGATGGCGCTGTGCTTTGGCGTTACTGCTCGGAATTGGACCACCCAAAGAAGGAAGAATGTGAGACATTTAGCGGCGGAATAGACGACAATTCAACATTTATCTGTATCTGCAGCGGGCACCTCTGTAACGACAAAAATTTAGTGGACACCCTACCTACAATCCGCAACGGCTGATGGTTTGAGATCTGTTACGTAAACTATGTGAGGATCTAGAAAGTATCTCCAATAAAATGGTTTTATCAAGTGATCTGGGTGCTGAATGCGTTTCCGACAGTCATTTTGGTACTACTTTTCAGTTAAGTTTTTTATATCATAACATCAATTGATTTGACGCTACATTTTCGATATAATATCTGAAAAGTTGTTAGTATAAAAGACGTCCACGTACCCCTAAGCTGCATATGAAAGTCATGGAATCAATGTCGTTTATCCTGATATATAATCAATAAACTCAGCAAGTTAACATGTTTCAAAGTGGCTGAACTACATCACCGTTAACTAACAAAGTCTGTTGACGACTTTATCTGAATTGGTATTTCGAATACAATGAACATTTTCCAGTACGTTCGCAGGTTGTAACATAAAAAGAGAAATCAGTTAGTGCCATTATCCGGTAACCATTATCATTAAAATTCCTAAAGACAATATAACAGAGCTATCGTCGGCAAGGGAGTCAAATGATATACCATTGGCGATATGTGACATTTGAAAATTTTAATATCGTTACGGTTTCTAACGGGTACCGTTGATTATTATGACATCCTTTGTGGCCCTTGAAGCTGCTGTGGTCAGAAGTGAATTGCCAAAAACAAAGGTCGAAATTTCCAAATGTCTTAAGCAGGAGAGGGAGAGAGCGGAAATTTATTTGGAATCGTCATTACTCATTACTTTTAAGTCTAAACCGTCAACTTGACCCTTGATTTAGGGTTTTTCATACAAGAGTACAACCTTTTGATGGCTCGAAATTTTTATTTAAAAGTAAATCTCGTAACGGTTTTGAACGGTTGCCGTTGACATATATGATTCACAATTACGTTACTCCATTCTACGGTGGCCAGCAATGGACTGCGAAAAGTCGATTACAAGAAAGTCCAACCGTTTTTGAGTTAGCGCGTACCAAAATGGAAAGACGGAATGATATACAGATCTTACTGAGTGGAAATGCGTGCACTTAACAATGCGTGTAAATTTATCACAATTTCAGCACCATAAACGTATTGAATTATGTTTGGCTCATTTTCTTGAACAGTAATAACTTGTAACATGGTTATATTGTAAAAATACAATTGTGGATCCTGTGAAATAGTACGATAAATATGAATAATAAAATCAACACGAATAAAAAAGTTCAAAGAATTTATGTACCGGCATGCAAGTCATAGCACACAGGGACGCCCAATCATCAACTCCATTACTGTCGATATATATGCATGGAGATAACTTGAATGATGAGTTGTGTACATAGAATTCTGTTATAAGTGATGCATGCATTTAATTACCATTGATGCTTGTAATTAGTTTATGGCGACGAGTAATTCCTTTTCACTTTTGGAAATTTATTATGATAATTACGAACATTTAGCATTTACTAGGTTGTACGTTTGCAAGGATCAGAATGAATGCGACGTAATTACCCTCAAAGGCATATAAAGTTATCCAGCATTATAATTCCCTGACGGCGTAGGCCGTATATAAGTGATTTGTTTTACAGCGTGCACATCAAATTTTGGTGACACAAACATACAGGTATGTTTACCACTTGGCATCCAGTTTCAATGGCATCGCGACTTGGCATTGAATGGAAAAACAAATTTGGCTTGAATGATGCATGATAATGAATTATCATGAATAATACGGAATGTATGTTTATCACAACCGTGAAAAACAATATTGGTTTGAAAATAGATAAACGTCACAATTCACTGTGGCGACATCATCAAATCTTATAATCTGCAGACTCTATAAAGGTTTTGTGTACGACAATTGGCGATAGAGTTCGTGAGCTCAATCACGACGTTAAAAGCAGCATTAGTTTTAATGAATTAAATGTGCACTTTGGCATTGAGTCATGGACATCGTAACGTAACCGCTGATATCATGAAGGGCAGAAAATGTACTGGTGATGAAATGCTCTCTGTATTTTGTGTACGTCCATATGCATTCATCGTTGGGCTTGTTAACCAAGATAAGAAACCTTGTTGAGTGAATGCACTATGATATTTCAATATGTAGTACTAGAACGCTCTCCTCTAGCTGTACTTGACTACATGATGGCGACCGAAATAAGAAACATAAATTTACATAGTGTGAATACAATAAACGTTTTCAAGCTTAATTATGAACCTCGTTTGTTATAACCCTATCAAAAGTTTCGTAGATTGACCAGAGGTTAAAAAACTTGAAAAACGCTAGCCTTTTCAATCACGTTTTTAGCTTCATTCATTGAGCAAAATTATATACATTCATTTTCACCTCCTTTCACTCTTACAAAAAGTTGCTTTGGTACAAGTTCAACAACAAAATTCTTATACAAATCCACCTTGATTCCGATTTTATTATCATAACTTATATAGTCATATGATGATTGCTTTTATCGTCACAAAAATTGCCTATCATATTCTAGTATCAACTTAAAATTCCTAAAATAGTGACATGTCGGAACCAATTATTGTTATGAGCATTATACATTTTAATTATTATTACAAACATGTTGTCGTTGGAATGCTACCCTTTGAAACCATCAGTTTTACATTTCCCTAATTGTTCCATCCATTCCACATAGGACTCCCGAATTCTTCTCCACATTCATCACACCACGCCCGGTTGTGGCATGCTGCCGTTTGTCTGTTCATTGGCATTAGTTCCATCACCAAGTCATTTGGAAACTTTCGTTGTTGGGTCCCCACAGTTGCTATCCAATCGGATATGGCCAGCTCATCAAATGGCTTATGTTGATGTGTTAGTCATCATTACAAGCGCTGGGCATCCCACCAACATTCCGGTGGACGTTATGCCAAACAAGCCAGTAATCACCGTAAGTTTGTTGGTGTCACATGCAGCCATAACACCTTCCCCATTCACCCGTACACGTGCACCACAATGGATATTGGTACACACACGACCTCACCCAACACTTCCGTCCTCACGTATGCCTACTCGTCCAGTAGATAGTATAGTGATACGGAACGGTAAGGGACTAACTCAAACAATGCATACAAACATGTTTACCACCAAATCAAATCCGCAGGTACCATGACCTTTGCCAACCTCATGGCAAACATAACACATTGATTGGTCTCTTTTTCTCATGTATTCCATGATTTCCACACCTGTAATCTTTTCCCATAATACTAAATTGCTACCCAGTTTGTTTTTGTCATAATCCCACCAGACACTCATAAACTCTTTACCAACACGTTCTTATATTTTATTTGTTCACTTCATCACAATGACAACAACGTATTATTTGTATGTGACATGCAAACTAGGTATTACAAATTAAAATGTGTATGCCAGTGTAATTGTGTATTTGATACGATTAAAAAATACGTTTACATTGTCAATAGGTATAGGTCTCAATGCAAACTAAGAATAAGTTAACCGATAATTCACAAACACTTCCGGTGTGTGTTTCCTATAACCTCCAGACAAAATCACATTCCATTCTACCCGAAATCCCAAATTTTTATTCTGTTCATTTTCAGTATTCTTGTGTTATTGTTTACATTTCTTTGCACTCATGTCTTCGTTGTTTTGTTCGCAATGCTTACCTAATTGCATTTATTTTTCTGATCAACAACATTGTATTAGTAACGAAGGGATATGTCCGGATTTTTTAAAACGACAAAATGCGCAAAATCAGTAAGGTTAATTGAAGGAAGCGTATGATATAATGCTGCACAACCTACAAATATTCATTTCGGGTTAAGTTGGTGAACTGTAAATCTTGAATAATTGATCACTATTAAAAACCTGGAGATTAAGTAAACAATACAAAATGAGCTTCTATAATAACCGCTCCGTTTATATTAAACTGAATCTTTAAATGTTTTTAAGTGAATATAATAAAATAAAGTATTACCACCATCCTGGTACATCCCAATGTGTTCTGAAGCCAAAGAACCATTAAACCCATTTACAGTAAATAGATGTTTCATTTCGCAGTTAAATGGACTGCAGATTTTCATTATGGATGGGTTTTATTTTCCAACTCCTCACGTGGTTTGCATAAAATCACAAGAATCGTTTAAAAGATCACCTTGTTTACCCCACCCGGCGGCATCATTCAGACAACAGCGCAAGTTGACGTCTTGGTGACGACTACAATACTTTTTGAAAAACCTATTGCGGTTCTTGGAAACATTTGTGGAAAATGGACGCTAAATTCTTCCTGATAACTCCTATACTATTTGGCGGGATCGACCTGTCGATTTCGGGTAGAAAACACTGATTAAATTTAAGTTATTTTTGTTGATATAATATGTAATGACTAATAATATTTAACCTTCCAGTGAAATGTTATTCATCGGTTTGTCCTGAAAAAACTGTGGCGAGAAGACAATTGTTTAGTGTGAATCCAACCAATGCCTCCAAATCATTGTGGACAATGAAATTTCATACTGGGACTGCGGACACGAGGGCGATGTAAGCGAGGATTGTGACAGATTGCAAGGGGCCAATGATGATTATTTGTGTTTCTGTTCCGGTGATTTGTGTAACGAAGAGTCATTATTGGAGAAAGCAAGGACGTTGGTCACAGCCAACAACTCAAGTTCGGCAGAGCAATAAATTATTAACTACCGGAAGCATGAAATGCTTAAAAGGTAGTTACTGCGATTAAGTTGTTTGTCTGTGTGTCCGTGTGTCTGTTAACACGATTACTCCTCTCCACGTTGACCAATTCGATTCAAGTTTTGCATGGAGGTACCTTAGGACAAAAGTAAGTTCGCTATTGATTTTGGGCTTCCAGGCCCCACCCCCAGGGGGATGGTGGGGGGTAAGGTCCCCCATGCTTTCTTATGGGCAAATTTTTTTATTTGCTTATCTGATAGAGAATTTGAAGCTGATCATTTTTTGTCA
>CM023200.3:10041034-10122330 GCA_004115045.4 Sinella curviseta | reverse complement strand
CAATTTTTGTGAGATAACGCATTCTTCTTATGATGTCCAAATTTAATCAAGTCGGATGGTGTATTATTCTTCTACTTGTAAAAAACTTGTAAAGTGACATGCAAGACAATATTTTATAACTTTCGGGACATTCTTCATACCGCCAATTGTTATTCGGAGCTACAACAGACGAGCTTTATTATTAAGTATGAAATCTTAAACTTGTATTACAAATTTCCGTACAGTTTTTTTTCATATACCGGCGTCATCATTATGCAAAAAATGTAGCAGTATTGTGATTAATTCGTTTTGTTTGACTTGATTTGATTGATTTGCTTTTGATAAATTTGATTCGCTTTAGATAAATTGCATAGTAAAATGGACCATGTCATCATCATCAGGATTTTTATTGCAGATCCGTCATGAGTGACAATCCATATAAGTTAGAATGTATAAAGTAATTTAGATATAACACAAGTTAGATTAAAAGTACAGTTTGAGCCTTACGAAGATACAAAATTACAGACATACAAGAGTATAGTTTTATATAAGCATCACATACAAGTTATTTCACATTCGTTAAATTACAGTACAAAACACTGGCAACGACAGGTAATCTGCTTTCGACTAATCTCCAGCAACTAGCCGCATACATTTAAGTATTTTAAGGCATTATGCCACGCAATAGCTTTCTGAGAAATTTGCAATACGACAGATCTCTGCTGTGACTAGTATCATATTTTTTTCTGAGTGACATAAAGTATTAAGAATATAAAATGTGTATACGCTAATGATTACAATAGCTTTGAATGATTATGTTTAATTGGTCATGATTGTCACGTACGTCGCTTTGGCACACGTTCGATAAGATTGGTATAATGAATAGTTGAGAAATATTCTTGAGTTGAAGATATTATGGAGAATCGGATTCGTTGTCTTGGCTAGCCGAGATGCTAGGGAGAAAGCTGATCTTCTTCTCATAGCAATAAAATCAGGAATTTTATGCTGTGAGAACATGAGAGTGGCGCTTGTGCGTCGTGAGTAACACATCAATGTTCGGACTGAATCATTAAAAGCGACACGTATTGAGTTAATGTGACTATTGTTGTTTGGAATCCACAGACTGGAACAATATACGTTGCTAAAAATGTCTTGAATATGTACACTTTCACTACTGGGCTACACGACCTGAAGCGGGACGAGATGATGTTTGCCTGCATGTAGATTTCTCTCCGCCTTCTGATTTCTTCATCCCGTTTGGTGCAATTAACTTCGTTTCCCAAATACTTGACGGAGTCATTCCACTTCAGGTCAGCATCGTTCATTGTGAATTGTGGCCTTTCACCAACGTCCATACTCCTTGGAATAAAACATTGGAAAAAGGTCTTTTGTTCGTTAAAAGATATATTATGTGAGGTACCATAATCTTTACAGATGTTGAGCAATTTCTTGAGTGCAGAGATCGTTGCCGTCATTAGCACGATATAAAAACATTTCATCCCATGACATAATATGTGCTGTTGGTTATTAATCCCAATATTGATCATTTGTTCCCCGGCTCTTAGAAAGAATGAGGCTATCAATGTTTTTGTCACGCTATCTGATGAACAATTACCGAATTTATCAGTTTCGTATGAATATGTTAAGCAAAACCACGTATTGTCATTGTGGGGACCACAAGAATATGTCTCTCCCAAGGACATGCACAATTCAAATCACCTATAGTATCCACGACACATTTCCATGATGAATGACACATATGCTATATTGACTAGATTTCCAGGATTCATATGATGGTGAATAATTGTTGTCCTAATGGGTTGATTAATGACTTAACTAACTAATTGTTTTAGATCCAAATTCATTGATTTCGTCAAGCAGTTGTGGACTCATTTACTATGCACGTGCTAAAGGAAACACAATTATTTGTTCGAATTAGTATTCGATAAGCATTTTCAATTTAGCAACTGACACCGTTAGGAAGGTGCAGCTCATTATAATGCGGACGTATTGTATGTTTACAGTGGTAAGATGAAGGTGATGAACTTTACAAAGTTTTCCTGTTCATTTGTGCGGAACCTACAAATGGAACCAATTATTTAGCTACTGCATTTTATCATGCCAAATAATTATTTGTCGCAGGTACGTGTACATAGTTGTGTATTACCAGAAACAGGATTTCATAATTACATTAACCGTACTGGCCAAAAAGACTTTACTGTTTCGTTTCGATTATATAGTTCATGTGTTTGTAGTTTTTTTAAACTACACAAATAGCTAAAAATTTAATTTTACTCGAGAGCTTGATAAAAAACAGGTTTGCTCAGCTGAGCTGAGATCTTCACTTGATAATACTTTGAATGGTTGTATGAGATGAAAAAAATGTCCAAAAATAGTCACATGATTGGAATACGGAATATACTGCAAGTTAGCGATGGGAAAATTCTGGATGGCATAGATTTGATTTGTTGCCAAAAATGTCAATTGTTTCACGTATATAGTTAATTGAGTGATACGCAATTTATTCTCCCGGCCCTCGTGTATTGTTGGCCCCGACATATGATATTACTCTATCCATTAACGACTCCTCATTGCACAAATCACCAGCGCAGAAACATACAAATTCATTCTCTTCACCCTGCACGCCAGCCGCATTTCCGCCACAATACTCCTCCTGAACATCTGACTGTGCGCAGTTCCAAATGTAGATTTCATTGTCAATAATAATTTGAGCGCATTTGTTGTATTCGCATTCCACGATTTCCTTTGTCTTCAACAAGTCGTACTCGCTGGAACCATTTGATATCCAAACTGTTTGGTAGCATTACACTGGAAAGTTTTATAGTTCACGTTATAACATTTCAACTAAAAATTAAAACAAGTATAAAAAACATATTCTCTACCAGAACGCGAAAGTTTTAATCCTCCGAGGAGCAAGAGGGATAGCAGAAACATTTTAGCCTCCATATTCCGAAACTTTTGGAAAACCCTAATTGATTCACTCTTTCCTCTGATCACCGAAACTACCGAAACGACAAGATGGTTGTTATTCCGAGGACCCACATAAAGGACTACGCACAACGAAGTAATAAGCCGTACCAGTTAGTTTCTGCAATCAACTATGACAGACTGACTTGGAATGCAGATCAGCAATGACAATTGGCTATTAAGTAACTACGAAACAAATATGTGTGTATATATTGATGATACGCTATATATTATCAACAGGTTTCTCGTATCGTACTGGATGATAACTTAAGTGACATGCAAGACAATATTTTAGAACTTTCGGGACATTCATCATACCACCAATCGTTATACGGAGCTACAATAGACGAGCTTTATTATTAAGCTTGAAATCTTAAACTTGTATCACTAGTTTCCGTAAAGTTTATTTCATATACCAGCGTCATCATTATACAAAAAAATGTAGTAGTATTGTCAATAATTAGCTTCGCTGGTCTTGATTTGATTGATTTGCTTTCGACAAATTTGATTCGCTTTAGATAAATTCCATAGTACAATGGACCATATAAAAACATTTCATCCCATGACGCAAGATGTGATGTTGGATATTAATCCCAATATCGAACATTTGTTCCCCGGCTCTTAGAAATAATAAGGCTATCCATATCTATTGTCACGCTATTTGATGAACAATTACCGGAGTTATCAAATTTCGTATGAGTATGTTAGGCAAAACCACGTATTGTCATTGTGGGGACCACAAAAATATGTCTCTCCCATGTACATGCACAATTCGAATCACCTATAGTTTCCACGACACATTTCCATCATGAATGACACCTTTCCATTATTGATAAGGTTTCCAGTATTCATATGATGGTGAATATTTATTTTCCTAATCGGTTGATTAATGACTTAACTAAGTAATTGTTTCAGATCTCAATTCACCGATTTTGTCATTTACTATGCACGTGCTAAAGGAAATACAATTATTTGTTCGAATTAGTATTCGATAAGCATTTTCAATTTAGCAACTGACACCGTTAGGAAGGTGTAGCAAATTATAATGCTGAAAATCTGTGGCACGTTGAAGGTGATGAACTTTGCAAAGTTTTGCGGTTCATTTGTGCGAAACCTTCAAATGGAACCAATTATTTAAGCTACTCCATTTTATCATGGCGAATAATTATTTATCGCAGGTACGCATAAATAGTTGTGTATTACCAGAAAGAGGATTTCATAATTACATTAACCGTACTGGCGCAAAAGACTGTACTGCTTTGAATCCCAATTGAAATTTGAACTCACGCAAAATATGATTCCATGAAGAATTCAATATAATACTATTGAACATGTCATTAGGGGATAGTATGGATATTATTTTTTTCAAACCATTTTACTTCTACATATATATTAATCACTGACAAAACTCGAACCGAATAATTTGGTCATGTTTTCTGAAGTGAGTGTTGGTACAGTGCCCAATAAATACTTTTCATTGCACAAATCTCCGGAACAGATGCAGACATACGCCGGATCACCACCTTCCTTGGCCGCCGACAATTCGCCACAATGGTCCAACATATCATCCATGGACGAACAGTCCCTAGTATGAATTTCATTGTGGACAATAGTTTGAACGCACTGGTTGTGTTTGCATTCCGTGATTTCCTCCGTCCGATTCTCTCGACAGCTTCGTGTTGGGCAAACGGTCTTATGGCATTTCACTGGAACAGTTTTAAAGATTAGATATAATTAAGCTATAATGACCGAAAAATATATTTCAAATATCACACCTGAAGACGAAATGTTGATTCCGCAAAGAAGGAGGAAGAAGGTTAGCTGAATTAATTTGGCGTTCATGTTCTTCAGATTTTTGGAACCACCCTACAATATAGTTGTTCCTTCGATTGTGATAACCGAGTCGTGAATGTGTGCTGCTTTTTGGTTGATTTCTCACGCACGAATAACCATGGATTGCTAGTGAATGAAAAGGAAGTAGATAATTTCTTCAAACTGCTATGACGTGATCGAGTAGAATGTTCATCCGCAATATCAATCGGCAGTAAAATTAACGACAACAAATAAATGTATCTTAATTAAATTTTACATAAATATGATGAATGAGTCTCGGAGAAGATATTCGTCAATATACACAATAGGAGCCAATGACGTGGTTACTCCAACGTTAGACAAATTAAAACCACGTTTGATTGATACCTCGACACTAGACAGCAAATACGTGCTTCTGAATTGGGTGAATACAACTTTAGTCTACCTGTGCTGGGATTCCACAAAGTTGTTTGTTGACTGAATGTATGCTTCATATACGACACACACACTTTTGCACACGTGTAAATCATTTCCTGTTCTAGGTGATTCAAGTTTTTCCGTGTTTTACAATAAGTGCATTTCGTGGTCTCAACTTGCTTATTTTAAATATACCCTTATGCATAAAAATTATATTTTCTAAATGGCTGGCAGCCGAGAACCAAGCTCTATTTGAAATAGTCTTTTTGCTTACGCATTTGCATATGAATAAGTATTTCCCCAGCACTTATGTCGCTGACATCGGGCGGCGTTGACATATGGTACGGTGCTGGCTGATTGTACTCATTATGTCGATACATCAAATGTAACGCTGCCTGATTTCCAGCAAACGCTCAACGGGCTTAACAAAATGTCAACCAGTGGAATGTTATCTTCGAGAATTGACAAAACCCTTTCGCTTCAATATTTGCTCCGGCAACGAAATACGCATGAAATTATGCAAAACATGCTGACAATCGAATCAAATAGATTAGCAGTGCTTTATAGCATCCATGTACTTTAAGCTCCATGGATTTAGGTGGACAAAGAATAAGGTCATTTTGGATTCAGCGTAATGTGCACCTGCGATATATACAGTGAAATGTTGGTATAATTTTCTTTAAATAATAAATAGCTGCAAGTCGTAGCATATAAAGCAAAAATTTTGACACGAATAAGTGCACGGCGTTGGTAGTATAGACATCCTGTGACGTAAATCGTAAGAAGAAATTAACCACTACCACAATTACAATCCGATAAACTGCAAGAATTGGTTCTGTCGTTTTCATGTGTGAATGCCTATTAATATTTCTCATAACGTATAATCCCTTTATTGTGTAGATAGCGTTTAATACGAAGTTGAATATCGCTTTCAACAATATAATATAATCATTACAGCCCGTCGCATTGTATTCATTGAAGCTATTATCAGTGATTATCAATACCCGGAAAATTATCCGCCTTTTTTCGCCATTGCCTCCAATCTATAGATTTATGATGCTCCAGCACTAGCTACTCTTAGTCATCTTGAATGAAGAATCTCAGCGGTTAGCCGTAAAGTAAATGTAATTTGGATAAAATTAAAACATAAAAAATACGCATGTAAAATTTTCGGAAAAACAAGATAAGTCGGTTCCAGAGGAATTCGAAAAACATTTTCACTCAAATTTCATTTACCATTTAAATAAAAGCGGTTTTCAATTTCCATACAAATAGTTGTTAGTGTGGACATAGGTATATTTATTATATGGCATGGAATTCGAATAAAATGTCCTGTTGTATGTTACTTTATAATTTCAGATTTGGTATGGCTATTCAGGGCAATCTATTTTGTGTACGCAAAATCGTTCGTCTACTCTGCATTCGTAATTACCAAATTGTATACTTTTGATATCAAATATAAAGGGAAACCGGGAAATCACAACGAATATCACACGGCATTCCCTTGTGTGATCTGCAAAAAATTGGCGCAAATGAATGTCTGAAGATTAAATTGATTTTGGTGGAATAAATAAGAATTTAGGAGAATATTTGGCCAATGTTGGAACTGACGGTTCCACCAACCCATGTCATGACGACCGAACGACTGGATTTTCCTTTGAGAAGAAACCTTGAAACCAACTAACATGCTTCCTTGGATCACTTTCTTAGAATGTTTGGATCACCAAAGATAGAATATTCGTTTCTCTAATTACCGATTCCGCCCCCTCCTATCACCAGCACTATAGGTTCAGAATTTTCTTTGTAATTGTATGCATCCAAATACGTCGTCGTATGAGTTTCTCAAGAGTGATCGTAATTACTGACACACACCAAGTTGTCACATTTTGGCAAAGCAGTGGCATTTCGCTGCGGCCGAATTTGCTGAGACGAAGTGTGACAAATATTAGTTGGTCAATTGTGCTACTTAAATGTAATCCGTTGTAACCAGTAAGAGATACGGGCGTTTGTCGTGGCGAACATTAATAAATGATACAGATCGTCGGTTAGTACCCTGACATGAAGCACAATATTGTATCCAATATTAAAAATGATTCTAGGAAGCATGTCGTTGAAATTTGCGGTATAGTATGCCAAGACCCTAACATAGGAAACGTTTTAGAATATGTATACATAGGAGAAACCGGTATATATCTGCAAGGAAGGTTTCAATATCATCGAAAATGTTATCCCGAATAACATTCGTAACTCCGCCATTTCTACATATGATGAAAATTCTGGGCACACCAGAGAGGAGATAAAACCGCTGGAATGTCAACTTAGAACCTCAATCAGAAAAATAAATATGTAAGCGTTGTATATCATAGCAATACGAAGACCAATCACCAAAGACAACATGTTACAGTGGACAATCATCAATCCATGACAATTTTATTTTAATTTTCTTTGAAATATTTAGCAAGTATGAATAACTATATTCGATTCTTTTCATAATTATACTTGTCATCTGTTTTCCTGATGATGCCTTCAAGTTAGAAATCGAAACGTCACTTCTTTCTTAAAAAAATATCCTCGGACATTGCTCATCCCAATACAAAATAAAATAAAATATAACCCCTTTCATATTTGACTTCTGCATTCAATGGAATGATTTTGCAACGTTGCTAAGCTAATTTAAGAAAATACATTTATTCATAATTCAGAAAACATGCAACCATTTGAATTTATTGTTGGCTTGCAAACATATAAATTTTGAAATACATGTTTTACATATAATAGTCTGCATCCTTCCTATGAGGCAAGGTGTTCACTAATTTTTTATCGTTACACAAATCTCCTGTGCAGAAGCACAGAAAATCTTTTGTGTCCTTTGGGCCACTCATTAGTACGCACTCCTCCACATGAGGCTCATCACCGCAACTCCTATCGATGATTTTTTCGTCATAAACACGTTGAACGCATTGCTTGGTTGTCTCGCATTCTACAATGTCTTGCGGTTTGACAAGGCAGTCTTCATCGCAGATCCCAGTGTTGTAGCATTTCACTAAAAGTATTAAATATTATATATATACTAATATGAACAATGCAATTTGTAACCTTCAAGAACCAAAACAATGAATATTTATAAATGTAAATGTATAAACTACCTGATTGACCTAAGTTGGCGCTAATCAATAGCAGGAGTATTACCACGGGAAGCTTGATGCCCATATTTTTTTATTGTGGCTACAGTTGAAGATTACCAGTGAGATTTCTTATTCGCTTCTGACGTTTAAATGTGGAACTTTTGGAGAGCAGCTACAATTACGTTATGCTAGCTTTGTCTGTTTTATGCATGAATACCTTCTAATATTACTCATAGTGAATAATCTCTTTATTACGTAGATATTTTTCAATACGGTGTGAAGGTATATAGCGATAAACAATATAGCATTATCATTACAAACAATAGCATTGTATTCGATAAATTTATTATCAGCAATCATTATTAAGCGGAAAAATGATACGTCTTTATTTTCCGCCATCACGTCCAACCTATTGATATACACTCCAACATTATTTCCTCAAAGTTATCTTGAATCATGAGTACCGTAGTAAGGTCTTTAGGTAATCGGACTGGCTCAACGCCCAAAGTGAATGAAACTTCGGATATACACATGTAATATGAAATTAAACATACGCCGGTTATCCATACTATCATTAGAATCAAGATATTTGCGAGTTTTGACTATTAAGAAAGAGATCCCTAAACACTATGCACTCTTTTATTTAGTGAGTATTGTTTAAACTAATTGAAATGTCAGTTGTTTCCGCAAATAAAACATAACATAACGAAGGATCTAAAATCGGCGAAATAAGAACTCGTTATTACGATCGCTACTTGGCAATTTAGGAAACTATGAGACTACGGAGCCATCAACGCATATTAGTGTTCGTTAACTAAATCGTTAATTGGTTAGCATCGAATGCAAATGCACAATCATATTTTAAAGACTATGATGCTGTGCAAAATTTCATCAGCGTAGATCGTACGGTGATGCAAAGTATAGTCGTGTACGTCATCACTAGATAACGCAATTAAATTGTCTCAGGACATTACGTTTTTGTCGAAGAAATATGCAGCTTGTGTCGTTCTTTTTGGCTGTCGGGAAACAAGATGCGTTGAACCTACCTACCACAACATATCAGCACCGCAACTAGACTAACATCTCCGGCAAATGGAAACGTCATTGTGACATGCTACACATATGTATGCATATAAAACACACAGTAACAAATTATTTTACCTTCTTGTTGGGTTGTTGCACTCTTCTTCAGATTATGAAATCACTTTTTGCTCGAAAATAATCGACATACGGAATATTAAATATATTAAATTAAATGACAATCTTTTTATTAATCATCCTGCGTTTGGATTAAACAAATTCACGAGTATCAAATACTACGCTCCAGGTGATTCCACAATGGAATTGTTCGTAAAAGCCAGGATATGTTTATCTTGGCCACTGACTCACGAAGACTAAATTACACATGACTGGGGCCCAGTCACTGTGCTACAATTTCTGTTTTCAATAATCAATGAGCACACAATGAACCTGCCGAAATAAATGGTTAACCATATTGCCAGAATTAATACTTAATTGTCATTAATTTATTTATTAACCACTTGTCCCATAATAACAACCACAATTTATCAGGGGTAAATCCGTCCACAAAAAAGTACATACCATTTTCTCTACAATGTCAACATTGTATGGCATGGATGTAAACATTGTAAAACAATCATTTCAATACCCGAGAGTATTATAACCTGGGGGATCAGCACAACCCACGGGATCTCTGGACAGCCTGATGTCAAGAACAAATTCTCTGAATTTCTCCAAAATTTTCACAATATCGATATTTTTGGTCAGCTCAGCAACGCCAAACATCACCTTCTCCTTCTTAAATTGGCTCTCCCAATCCGTCGTTACGTCTTTAGATAAAAGAAAAAATGGGATAATGTCGTTTTCTATGAGTATATCCCTGACAACATGTATATCTGGATTTTCCATATCCTGGCAACGATCTGTTCCATCCCCTTTTGGCGGCACTGTGTTTTCTGTCTTTCGGCAACAATTCGATTTTGCATCCGAAATTAGAAATATGATCTTTGCTATTTTATGGCGATTTAGAAACGACACTCGGGACCAGCCAATTTTCGTATCTGCAGCTGCAATAACTAAGGCGGCAAACCCGGATTCATCGGCACCACTTGGCAAAAACTTGATCGAGTTGTCCTGCAGGTGAGTCTTTAATGACTTAATACTTTCCGTAAGTTGTGCTCCAAATGTATAGCAGCCTTCGCTATCGGGTAAATTATACCGTATATTAAAATGCTATTAATTATGATACTCAGCAGATCCCCATAGCCATATATTTCGAATGTATACTAGTTTCTTACGGATCTTTGTGATGCGGTTGGTTCTCCTCTTTGTAGGGTCTACATTCCGCTTCCGTTTTCCACTTCCGACAATCAAAGTCGGAGTACATGGCAACTCCGAACCTGGCGTTTTCATACTCCTTAGCCAATTCTTCTGCCAATGTACCTAGTCTTGACAATTCACCAAGAACTACAGTCGACGACCGATCCACCAAAAAAAACAATCTTCAACTTCACTTTCTCATCACTGTAGCACTCATCAGCGCCGGGCTCGTAGAAGGATAGTATGTCAAGTTTTTGTTGATAGGTCAATCCGGTCGCCGAGTTGTCAACCTGGAGCAAAGCCAATATAACCGGCAAAAACTTCATTTTATCTAGAGATGACATTTGATTTTAAGCAGCTGTCGTGATCAAAATCTAAGATAAATGAAATCCAACAGCAGAAGGTATACTGTTAGCGCCAAGGATGTTTGACCACATTACGCAACAACACATAATGGACATAACATTTATGAGCTATTGTTTGCACTTCGTTAAAATATGGATTGCATCACACATCCAAATAGGTCAGGGTCGGTACATAATTATAATGGTTAAGTTACACCATTAGATGTGCTTAATGCATGTGAGCTGTAACACTAAAAATGGGTTCCATGATGTTATTAAGCCTGTGGTAAAATGACATACTAACAACGCTCTTATAACTACAACCCCCGTATTGTGATAATGGAACGCTCAAGTTTTGTTGCTACAATTAAACTGACCAAGAATTGAATGCTGTATGTTTGTATTATGCAAAATAATTTTACTTCGCTTTTTACATCTACACGTGGAATGAGTTCATATTAAATTTCAGGCGCACATCATCGTTCTGTCTCCATTTAATATTTGACGAGACGACTGCCGTTCACTCTGGAACAGCGGTACTAACCGTACGTACCGTTTATTCTCATCTTTCGTGCTGCACCAAAGTACATCGTTTTAAGGTAAAAATTGTATCTGCTATTATTACCTACATACCAAGCACGCATCTTTTTACTTCTCCTTTTCACAACCGCAGTTTATGTGATTGTAATAAGACTGCCAATATTATGTGAAATATAGTTAAAATCGGGATATAGGTAGAAATCAAATATGACAAGAACTGACAATCATTTCAACAATTGTTTTGATAGCGGATGTGAAATTATGAACTCATGTCAATTTATGGGTACACCCAAAATATGAATATTTCAGACCCGCAACTTGATAATGCCTTCTCGATTCGTTCAGTAGTCATCTTCTCTACAACTTATAGCTTCAAACTACCGAATGCATGTTTAAATTAGAAATGAAAATTGGTATTGAATTTGTTTCCACGGGCCGATCGCATTGGTAATGTGGTTTGATGAGATCATAATAGACAGGTGTACACATTAATAATTGTTTTGTCTGCTTATCAAATAGAATTTTGAAGCGGGTGACGCTTCCCATGCGAACATTTACCGTAGGACGAATTTATGGAAAAGTGAGCCGTGACCGTTATGACGAGAAGCGTCATTAGCTGCAGTACAGATTTATATTTCGCAATTTGGGAAAATAGATAACGATAAATTATTTGAAACGTGAAATATCTGCCATTCAGTTTTACAATAATTACGACTAATCGTCTTTCAGTACCGGATTGCATAGATTGGGTTTTTGATTCCAAGATTACGTGTTTCTGCGCGTCGCAGTAATCCTCAGCACAAGTTGTCTTGTGGTGTCGGACTATAATTTTTAAATATTATTTTCGAAGTTCAATCAAATAACTGAATATTGAAAAAACCAGTCCATTTGAATAGCGTCATACATACAGTTACCAAAATATTGATGTACCTGTTTTAACCCATAAGCTGAATTGCATCTGAGCTATTTCAGATATGATACCTTCCCTTTACAAAAACGTTGACAACGATGATTATCGCACACCGTCCAAGGACATATGCAATAGAAATCCTCAAATTATACATTAGTTTCCGAAAACCTATCAGAACCCATTTCCTTGACTCCAAGAGACGAGCAATCAGTGAAATTGAGATACAAATTAGGTACACGAAAAACACAACCCTGACATTACCATTTACGGACAACCTAATTACAGTTCTATTATCCTTTGTCCTAGCTTCATGTACCGTGTCGTTCCAGGTTGAAATTCGAAACTTCCAATTCTCCCATGCTCCAGCAAGTCCAGATTCAAACAGTGAATGCACCCTTATTATGAATTTGGTAACATCATGGTCAACATTTTTGAACAACCACGCCACACTTGTACTTCCCAACGATTCCTTGCTCATGCTTATTCTATCAAAATATGTGTAATTTACTTGACCCTTAAATAAAAGTTTTAGCCTCAACCGCGTTGCAAATGTTTCCTCGTATTCATCAATGTAAGCAAATCTATCACATTCGGATAACAAATCAAAAACACTTGAATATGACATTAGTTTTACAAAATCAGTTACAGATGTGGGGAAGTAAATCATTTTCCTGACAGCTCCGACAATTTTTGGATTATCCGAATCCGCCTGACCTACGCCGTAAGCGACTCCAAAACGGGTATGGTCAACGCGTCTGGAAATGGTAAGATTTGGCGATAATGCGTTGATTAAGAATTCAGTCATCGGAAGAATGTATTCGTTATTTTTCAGGCCAACTTCAAGCATACTTAAAAGTGAAAGGTTTTTGCGGATAAGTTGATCGAAATATTCAACTTGTTCTTTACGCAATGGCGAAATAAGCTGTGTGATATTTTCACCTTTGTAGCCATTTGACAAAACTATGCTCATCAGTAGCCACGTTCCCATGAGTAGTTTGCACTTGTAAGTGAGACGTGTCCCTTGTTCCAGCAAAGTATCAAATGCAAAGAATATAAGATCCGTTTGGTTTCTCGTGACCTTGAACGGAACAAATGTTATTGTTATCCAAGCACAGGATGCTATTAGAAGAACCCACACTTTGTAATCAAATGCCGACACGAAACCGTAAAACGATATTGCGTCAACCTTTGATATGTCGGCACATGTGAGAAAATGGTATCCTCTGCCATTCAGTTTTGTGAACTGTATGTACTTTGGCGAATCCACTATTTCAAATATCGGAAATAACTCAGAGTTATCCGCTTGGATCACTTTAGATATATTGGGCTGGATAAGGTTAAGGAATATAAATCGGTGATCAAGAGTTGCTCTGGTGACTTCACGGAAATATGTTGCACTAGGGCCAATGTTGCTTAAACGCTTCCGGAGTGACCTGATTCCCCAAATCAGATGTCCTGCTTTTACTGTGCTTTTCCAAATGTTATCAATCTCCGCCAGTGGCATATTTGCCACTATGTTGACATCCGCAAGGTCGTACTTTATAGACGTTACTGCCGACATGTAATCCAATGCAAGCGATATCCCTGGTAAAGTAAGCGCATCCATATGCGCTTGGATTCCGTCTTGAGACAAGGATCCTATGAAAAATGTAGCATTGATTTTTGCTATATGATAAAAACCGTCCAGCAGATTTAAGTGAATTGAAAATGTTACTTGAAAGAACAATTTCTGCAAAAAGAACACGCTCTGTTGGCGATACTGATAGTTGATAAAATGAACTAAACTACTTTGGATTGGCTGGTCCAACGTCTCCCATGTGCCAACAATGACGAAATATCGGCTGGTTCTAAACACGATGGGAAATGCATCCTCCGGGTCCGCTTCAAACTCAGTCAGTGAAGGTCTAGTACGGTCAATTTCAGGCACCAATTGAATATTGGCAAATGCTCTTGTGTACATGCTAGTCATTGTCCACGAAGTGCAATCAGGTGGGGTTAAATAAACAACAACCTCACACATCCTTCGACAATGTGGAGTTGAGTTTCCGCGATTCGCTTGACCTTCAACTAAACTGTATACTCTGTTGTTGCAAACAAATCCGTGTAGCCAACTTTGTTCGTGTAGGAATTCCGAGTACATTATCGGTAAATCCATTGATAGAACACTGTAAGCAAACAACTAGTAAAAAATAGGCAAATATTTACTGATTATAATGTGTGAATTATTTTCTAATTATAATTCAATAAAATTATATGGAACATACCGAGTGATCCATTGCAGCTTGTACAATGTGAGTTCTGCAATTCTCAAACACTTTTAATTGTCTTCGAAGATTTAATTCGAGTCTTCTCGTTGAACTACCAGAGAATAATGCCCCAATACTATTTATGCAGAAGAACAACAAATGTAGAATCAACAGCTTCATCATTATCCACATGTTATGTTTTAACGTCAGTGCTGTACTGTACTTTTTTTGAAAGGGTATAGATACTAGGATTGGCGATTTACAAAAATATTACAATGTACGCGGTTCCACATATGTTCAATGGTATATGTAAATTTTAAGCAAAATATTTTGCATATGAGAAAACTTCAAAGAAACTGTTTTTAAAGAAGTATTGTCGTGTTAGTAGTGAGAAACTGAAACCACACATGAATTTCATGTTACGAAAGAAAATCCATAAAACTAGTGCATACGCAATTTGATCAATATGTAATTAACAATTTTTGATCGAAACGGATACTAGATTTGAGATAACCCACATAACCAACTTGATAGGCATAGTGCCAAGTTGTTATTGCATTTTTGTTGCACGAATTTGCAGTGAACATGTAGGTAAGAACTTTTAAATTCTGCCTCAGCGTAATGCATGCATCTTATGTGATCATAAGCTGTTGCATTTTTCTGTTGTTCGGCATGGTGAAAGTGACGTATATAATTACTCCAACGAATGGTAAAATGAAGCGTTGATACTATGTTACAATATTGTGCTATCTGCATTCCTCGATTGATGAGGGAGCATGCAGGTTAAATCGATATACAAACTGTTTTACTTGCGCTTGTTTTCTGCTTCAAACATTGTTGCTGGAAACGAGTTTGCATTTACTTAGGAGAAATTGTGAACCACTATATGAAGCATACATACTCTTTACATGGCATGACGTAATTCTAACCATGTATTTAACCTTATGTAGGATACGCTCTGGTGCAGGAAATTGTTATATATTTATTTAACAACCTGTTATATATATACAATGGACGCATTAATCAGTGTCTCTTGATATTTTTTTGTTTTACATGCACAGTAATTAACACCAGTTCCCGTTCATTTTTCATTGTACATGTCGTACTTTGGATGCGGAAGCAATTAGGTATGCGTGTTACCTTCAACTAACTGCAACGATGTACTAATGAAGAAATGTGGGTAACATTATGTACTATTTTTAACTTCTTTATCAAAGGGACTTAAAAGGCAGTGAGATTCAATTATAATTTCAGTGTAGAATACTGCGCACGTGGTTGTCAAAATATAATTACATTGGTCAGCCTCTTTCGGACAGTAGCAAGACCAAATGTCTTTCTAGCACAAATCTCAAAGGCGTAAGAATACCTTGCCATAATCTATTCGGCCGCTAAATGAGTTACATTTCTCCTTTGAGCAGTACCGCTAAACGGTCATTACCGTTACTGCTATTTCGAACACATTATTCTAGTGTTTCGCATGCAACAATTGGTTGACTCATATAATCTGGTTGCATCTCACTGAAATTGTACCAGATTATCGATGAAATTAATTTAAAGATTTTGTGAACGAACTACAAGTTTGTGGATTACCAGATTGAGCTAAGTCAGCAATAGCAAATAGAAGGAAGGCCAGCACTGCCAACTTAACACATACGATATTAGTATATGAAGGGCCAGGGTGAGGTAGTGATCGAGATAGTTACCAATTGTTGAAAAGTATTAATACTGTATTGTAATTATTACTGTACCGTCGCAAAGACGATATGTGAATAATCGTATGTGCTATTATGTCTAAAATATCGCAATCGAGTTGCCGAAAACATTTTAACTATATACTTTCTTTATTCGAAATTCGAATATACATGCAAGTAATGCAATGAATATACAAAGTAAATGAACAAAAAAAAAAGATTTGTCATAATCAAATTGAGTTCAGATAGTTTTGAGGAAATAGATCTACAGGCCAAGTATGTGCACCCAATTTTATTTCAAGTACCGGGCGCCTACGTAAAATTTTAAAACCACGAAGAGTGCATATGGGCCAATGATATCTGAAACACGGTGTCTCAGATACGAAAGGACTGTCCGAATGGATTTGTAAATACGTTTTCTTGCTTCGACCAAACACCCAAGTGTTGAAACTAAAATACACAGTAGGTACACGAAAAATACAACTCGAACATTTCCATGTACGGACAATTTGTGAACCTTGTCGTCGTCCTTCTTTCGTGCCTCTTGAACAGTGTCATTCCACGTTGAAAGTCGAAAGGACCAATTCTCCCACGCGCCAACAATACCGGACTCAAATACAGAATGTACTCTGACTATAAACCTGGTTACTTGATATCCCACATTTCTGAACAACCATGCTACCGATGTACTTCCCAGTGAGTCCTTGCTCATGCTAATCCGATTAAAGTATGTGTGATTGCCTTGATTCAGGAACCTCAGTTTCAGCTGCAGAAATGTGGCGTAAATTTCCTCATACTCGTCAATATTAGCATATTGATCACATTTGGCTAACGCGTCGAACAGATACTCGTACGCCATCATTTTTGTCAGCTCCAAGTAAGACGTTGGATAGTAAATCATTTTCCTTATCGCTCTCACTATTTTTGGTTTATCCGGATTTGCTTGACTTAGTCCGTAAGCGGCTGCGAAACGCGTGTTTGAAAGATCATGGATACTGCGATTAGGTGGCGTATAGGCAAACATGTCCTCGACCAATGGCATCAAAAACTCGTGATCTCTCACAAAACCTCCAAGCACATTTAAAAGGGAAACGTTTTTGTGGATCAGCTGCTCAAAATACTCGACTGGTTCCCGCCGCAATGGCGCAATTAATTGCGTAATGTTTTCGCCCTTATAGGCATTGGATAGCACAATGCCCATCAGTAGCCATGCGGCAATGAGTGATCTACACTTGCATGGGATGTGCTCACCTTGTTCCAACAATGAATCCAGGGCAAAAAATAAGGAATCAATTTTGTTTCCAGTGATCCGTAAACAAACAAATATAATGGTAACTGCAGCCGACGATACTAATAATGCAAACCAGACCTTGTAATCAAACGCCGACACAAATCCGTTGAAAGATATTGTGTCGACATTGGATATATCGGCGCATGTAAGGAAATGGTAGCCTCTGTTATTGAGTTTGGTGAACTGAATGTATTTTGGCGAATCGGCGATGTAAAACACTGGAAATATGAGGGTTTTGTCATGGTCAATCACTTTTGTTAGGTTAGGTTGAATGAGGTTAAGAAATATTAATCGCTGGTCCAACGTGTCACGTGTCGTGACTTGACTAAAGTATGCATCTCTTAGCTCTAAGTTGTTAACGCATTCTCGTTTACAGCCTAATCCCCAAACCGGATGACCCAATTTTGCTGCACTCAACCACAGGGAGTCTAAATCCAGCAAAGTGTCACGTGGTTTCAGAAACACTTTTGCATGATCGTACCTTAAGGAATGTATTGCCGAAACGTAGTCGGGTATATGCAAAATGTATCCGCTAGTCAAAGCATCGATATTGTTTTGGATCATTTGTTGTGACAAGGTGCCTATGACGAACGTCGAATTGGCTTCCACACGAAGGGAAAAGGCTTCAAACCCCAACTCAATATGTTCTACTGAAAAGCGAACTTGAATGAACAGCTTCTGAAGAACAAATACACTATCTTTGCGATATATCGCATCGATAAAATTAAATAGACTTTTGTCGACAGGCTGATTCAATGTCTTCCACGTTCCCACAGTAACGAAATATCTGTTGGATCTGGAAGCAATTGGGAAGAATTTATCTGAATACTCCTCCACGGAATCAAACATTAAATTTGGCACGATTGGATTCCGGTCGCTTGCTGGCAACAGCTCATCAAACGCACTTGCGTACGCTGTCGTTGTCCAGGAAGCGCAATCGGGTGGAGTAATATAAACTACTACCTCACAAGTCATACGATAGCTTGGAGTTCTGTTTGCGTGAAATCCTTGACCTGCAGCCAAACTGTGTCCTCGGTTGTTACATTCAAATCCGTTTAGCCAACCATTTACGTATGTGTAATGTGAGTACATTATCGGGATGGCCAGAGGTAGAACATTGTATGCAAACACCTACAGTTGATTCAGCAGACATGATATCATCATTTAATAGTTGCGGATGGTAAGTAATATTTGACTCACCGGGTGATAGATGTTTGCTACTGCGATGTGAACACTGCAGTTCTCAAAGACGTGTAAACTATTTGTCAGATCTAACTCTAATCTTCTGGATGTGTGCTGTGAATATGTTAGACCGATTTTTATCATGTAAATAAGAAACGCGGAACAAAAGAGGGGATTCATGCTTATCAAATGTTTATATTTTGACATCTATCATGCACTAAATATGTATACTTTTGTAGAATTAGTTTAAACTTATTTTCCAATTCAATAAAACATGTGTTGTCACTAGAATGGTCAACCATTTCTACTCAAAGTTGCAATACTGTGTGATAATTAACGTTGCATTTCGTGTAAAGAAGATATGCAGTTGTAACTTATGTAATTCGATCAATACACAATTAATCGTTCGTGACGAAGCCGAATATTGGGTGTTACATTGGCAACAAATTGAATTCGAGAATCGCCTAAATGTCAATGCATTATATAATTTGTTCCATCAAGACTCCCTCTGCATTTGAATATCAAACAATGTACTGATTATTGATTATTATTGATTGGTCTGCAATAATGAGGAACTTAAACAACGTGAAGCACTGTCGCATACTTCTTTAACAATTGCAAACTATACTATAAAATGCATAAACATTGATAGCTAAAAAAACAGTTAATCATTCCGAATTGGTAGAATATTGGGACCCTGTAAAATTGTTTAGCACGGTGGAAAGGTTGTTTCTAAGTGTTCCAAAATGGACACAACCTATTTTCAAAAAGGCGGGACCATCTTGTGTAACGTGTATGAATTATTTTCCAATTTAACCGTATTTAAGTAACTCATATAAGCTTTATCGATTTTGTTATGCAAACCACTTCTACATAAATTTGTTTGGAGTAATGCCCTTCGTATATGCAATTATGGAACGACATCGGCAACCCATTGGCACGATTTTGCTAATGGTATGAGAATTGAAAATCCGAGCCATCTAATTATACATTTTAAGGATAAAAACTGTTGTATAACTGTTTTGCACGGCATAAATTACATGGTTTGTAAGATGCAAACCAATTGCCCCCTTAGCATGATCCCAAAACAGAACCCATAATGCTCAAGATGTTACAACCAATTATTTGCTGCAATTTTTTGACTAACCTCGACGGTACATTTGGGAAACAATCCTGCTTAGGATCGAAATCAGTTCGACGTGTATATCCGATTGGATGGGTACGAAAATCATTCGCGGGTAGGGATTGGAAAGAAGTTTCTTCAAGCACTATATGGACAAAAGTCGGAAGCAGAGAAAGAACTCTAATAATATTTTATTGCGCAGGTAATAGATGATGCTAAGTAGGGTTAATGTAGATACGATATCGATTATATATCGTCGATGCCATGTTTTATGGATGTATCTGTGCGATGAATGGTGTCGGTAAGCGGGTCATTCAAATTTGAGTTCGTGTTTGTAGTTATATGTGGCAAAGCAAAATAGAAGAAATGTACGTAAATATGTAAAGCAAAGTGTAAAAATTCGAAATAAAAATTACTGATAATTTGCATTGACCCAAGTTTTCATTTTATACATACAAGGTCGCTCATTGTATTGAACGTATTTCTGTGTCTGATATTTGTTAATTACGTGTTACGTTGCATGTCGTTTGTATATGTAAAGTCATGAGAGACAGCTAACTACATATAAACATCACAGAAAGCCATTTTCGCTCAATGAATGCTCAGCAGCCGCCGATGTTAAGAGTTGGAATCATTTAAATTCGGAATAAATATTATGCAGTAACAGACAGTACTGCATTTGTGCCACGACAATATTGACGTCATTATCATACCAAATTAAATGACTGTGCACCTGTACCAATTACGACCACCGTTCCATACCTAGGGACGGTGCGCAAAAATCCTCGGATAGCGGAAACACCTCCAACGCAGAGAGAAGTAAAGTTAAAAGCTTTATTTTCTGGGATTGTGCTCGAATTGCATGCCATGAAATAATAACTTCTGCGGAAATGTAACAGAGCAACAATGGCTAGTCCGGCTATCTGATGTGTAAATGCAAATGTAGGATACTCATCATTTCGTATTAACTGAACTTCTTGAAGGTTGAACGTCAAGTGGTCTTAAATAAAACCAGATATTGAAAGACAATAAATGAACGGCGTACTTAATACACTACGCAAATCAATGATGACATTAAATTTATTGAATAATGATATTGAACTGTATCGTTTTATATCAAAACCGAATTTCAACGGCCCTCCTCATCCGAAGCAGGCTTTCGTACAGTGGGTAATTGGCTCACCAAATTTTTGTCGTTGCAGAAATCTCCGTTGCAGACGCATACGAATGCCCTCTCTTTTCCAAAATCCATTCTGCGCCTGACAACTTCGCATTCCTCCTTTTCCGGTTTCTCCTGTTTCGAGCAGGACCTCCAGTGCACCTCGCCATCCACGACATTTTGAACGCATTGTGTGGTTGACTCGCATTCAACCATTTCCTGCTTTTGAGTGCGGCACGTCTTGTCTTGGCAACTGGTCTGGTAGCATTTCACTAAAATTTGCCACATTATAGATGAGACTGGGTGAGTAGCTTTGTGAACAAGAGTAGATAAGAACCTTACCAGAAAATGCAAGGTCAACAGTTGCAGATATAAATATGGTGATTACAATAAGCTTGAAATCCATGATTGAATGAACTGCCGGGCAGAAGTTGTTGTATATCAAGTTGAAAGACTTTGCTAACCTAGGTAGAATTTATATCTATGGGTATAGGAGAAGCCCGTCAGCAACTATACTTGTGTACCTGCTCAGATCAGATGTCTACGGATGTTTATCAGTTGCATTGTCTTGGGAGACAAATGAATTATGTCATGTGCGAAAAAAATGCATGATACCGTCAGCTATGCAACAGCGTCATTTTACCGTGTCGGAAAACATTTACTTCTTATTGTACTTCGTAACCTTGGGGCTTTGGCTGGTAGACGTGTGTTGGACAATTTTGGTACATGTCGGCCGCGTAATATAGTATGTAATTAACGTTCAACAAATATGCAAAACTAAAAAAATGCCCAGACTATGCCAATAGTATGCTTTGTGTTTTGTGTCTTCAAGTTGGATACTCTACCATTCGCTAACTTTCGGATCCCTTTTTCTCCTTGCGAAATCAAATACTCGTAGATTTTCAAACGTGCCGACATGAAAAGATATTAAATTAACTGTCCACTGAGTGAATATAAATTAACTCGATGAACATGTTCAGTTGGATTTCACATTTTAATAGAAAAGAAAATTTTGTTGAAAAATGTATCCAAGCTGTTCAAAATATAATTACAAAGTTGAACCTTCTCGAACGGTAGGTATGGTATCCACCAGATATTTTTCGTTGCACAAATCCCCGTTGCAGACGCACTCGAATCTGTCGTCGTGGTACCTTGTTCCATACTCTACAGCTTCGCATTGCTCCTTCATCTCTTTATGGCTCAGGTGGCAACCCCTCCAGTAAACTTCGCCTTTGATGGTTTTTTGCTCGCATTGTTTGCCGTATTTGCATTCGACAACTTCCAGTCTTCGAGATTTGCACTCTTCGTCTTCGCATCTGTTCCGGTAGCATTTTACTGAAATTTACCACAATATCAATGATATTGGGTGAGTAGCTTTGTGAAGAAATTTTAGATGGTAAGCTTACCATAAGAAGATCCAAGGTCAACACATGCAAATAGAAAGATGGTGATAACAAGAAGCTTGAAATCCATGATGTATGGAGTGCAAGGGAGAAGTTGTAGTAGAGCAAGTTGCCAGACTTTGCTAACGTTGGTTCAATTTACATGTGTATATGGCCTTGCTGCCCGTCAGTAACTGTGGATGTGTTGGTGTTCAGACGTCTACGAGCTCAGGAGTGTTACTGATCGTCGTCATTTGCGTCGTCTTCTGTGGCAATTAGAGTAAGTGGAATGCGAAAAAATGCATGAAACCATCCGTAATTAAACACCGTCATTTTATTTTATATCAGACGACATATTGTTCTTCTTATTGTTCTTGGTAACCTTGAACCAATCCAATAAGATATATACCACAACTCGTACACGTGAACCGTGTGACACGATGCTGTCGACGCAACAAGCGTAATAATTAATGTCAAAAGAGCAAAATTAAAAGAGAGTTTATCTTCAAAGCTGTACTTTCTCCATATTGAGTTAAGATTATTTACTGTCAAAGTAATATGTTAATTGTCTCCACATTTTAAATCTGATACCCCGCTTTTATGTAAATATGCAGAACGACACAAACTGCTAATAGGCCAATGCTATTTGAAATAAGGCGTCTGAGATTAGAAACAACATTACAGACGAATTGGGCGGCACATTTTCTTGTTTCGAGTAGACACCCAAGTGCTGAGATCAAAATACAGAGTAGGTACACGAAAAACACAACTCGGACGTTGCCATGAACAGATAAGTTGTGGACCTTCTCCTCGTCATTTCTTCTTGCTTCTTGTACCGTATCGTTCCAAGTAGACAGTCGAAACGCCCAATTTTCCCACGCCCCAACAAGTCCTGACTCAAATAGTGAATGTACCCCAATTACAAATCTTGTGGCGTGATGTCCTACATTCTTGAATAACCATGCTACTGTTGTTCTTCCCAATGACTCTTTGCTCATGGTAATCTTGTCAAAATAAGTGTGATTATATTGGTTCAGAAATAAGAGTTTTAGCTGCAGAAATGTTGCATATATTCGCTCATACTCCTCAATATACGCAAACCGATCACACTTGGATAGCATTTCGAACACGTAGGAGTACGATATTATTTTCATCAGTTCCTTGGACGATGTTGGATAATAAATCATCTTACGCACTTCTCCAACTATTCTTGGTTTATCATGATGTGTCCGACTTACTCCGTAATCGGCGCCAAACCGAGTGTTGGAAACATCTCCCGGGGTGCTACCATTAGGCGGCAGATTCGTAAATAATGTTTCGACCAACGGCCATATATATTCATGATCTTTCACACCCAATACAAGCATACTTAAAATTGAAATATTTTTGAGGATAAGCTGCTCAAAGTACTCGACTCGTTCCTGTCGTAACGGTGCAATCAATTGTGTAATATTTTCTCCTTTGTAAGCATTGGATATAACAATGCCCATCAGTAGCCATGAGACAATGAGCACTTTACCCTTTTGCGGAACATTCGTCCCTTGTTCCAATAAAGTATCGATAGGAAAAAATAAAACACCAATCTTATTTCTGGTAACCCTGAAACTCTTAAATGTTATTGTTACGACGACAGACGATACTATTATTGCAAGCCAGATTTTTTTGTCAAATGCAGACACGAATCCGTTAAAGGATATTGAATCGACTTTTGAAATATCGGCGCATGTGAGAAAATGGTAGCCCCTGTTATTGAGTTTGGTGAACCGGATATGTGTGGGCGAATCCGCGATATAAAGCATGGGAAATAATGGAGATTTGCCGTTGTCGATTATCTTGGTTATGTTTGGTTGGATGAGGTTAAGAAATATTACTCTCTGGTCCAACGTGGCACTAGTTACCTGGGTAAAGTATTCGTCCCTTAGCGCAGCGTTACTTATACACCTCCGTTTACAATCTATCCCCCAAACTGGATCAACAATGCGTGCATTGCTAACCCACACATGTTCCAAATCAAATAACGTCGCATGTGGCTTAAGATTGACCTTCACAATTGCATGCTTTATGTGTTGAATAGCTGATTGGTAATTCAGCACATTTGAAACCGATGTAGAACTCAGCGCGCCAATATTATTACCGATCGTATCTGCTGCAAAGGTTCCTATAACGTATGTAGCATTAATGTTTGCATAAAGGACGAAATCCTCCAACTCACTATTTTGAATTGATAAGCAAACTTGGAGGAAAAATTTCTGCAAAAATAATACGCTTTCTTTACTGAATGTTGAATCAATGAAACGAATTAAACTGTTTGGGATTGGCTGGTTCAATGTCTCCCACGTTCCGACAGTAACGAAATATCGATTTGCTCTGGAAACTATTGAGAAAGAATACTCTGGATCCTTGTCAAAGTCATCCAATACAGATTCCATAATGATTTGATGACGATCACTGGCTGGCATAAGCTCATCAAATGCACTGGCGTAGACGCTGTTTATTGTCCAGGAAATGCAGTCAGGTGGGGATATATAAACAATCACTTCACAAGTCCTACGGTAACTTGGAGTCTTGTTTCCATGAAATCCTTGACCTTGAGCAAGACGGTACCCTCGGTTATTGCATACAAATCCGTTCACCCAACCAGTCACAAATGTATAGTGGGAGTATATTATGGGAATTGGTAATGGAATGACGTCGTAAGCAAAAACCTGGGTGCAAACAAACACAATAAAACATCGTTAGCTTTTTGAGTATTTAGACCGCAGCTAAAATGGTGACATGAAATTGTTGTCATGAAAATATAATTGGACGTACCGAATGATCAATGTTTGCTACGGCAATATGAACACTGCAATTCTCTTACACGAGTAAACTCTCGGTTAGATTTAAATCGACTCTTCTCGATGAGTGACGGCAGTATGCGGAACAAACTATGGTTGTGTAAATTAGAAACACGGATCTCAGAGACAGTTCCATATTGATCAGTCCAGTTTGCTCTCAGCTGAGGTAAAGCTTGCGGAGTATCGCAAAGCTACAGTGCACAAATAGGGACATGAACACGGGGGCATATGTAATTCGATCAATACGCAATTAAGCCATGGAGGAAACACGGATTACGGGACTAGATGAGAAAAATTCAATTATGGGTCAACCCAAATATTATCTTATTAAGTAGAAAAACATGATATAACACCGCTTGCTTCTATAGATAAAAAAACTGCTTCATTACATATTTCAAATTTCATCCAACACTTGCTTGATTGATCTGAAAAGGACAAAAAGTCTAACATTTGAAAACGAAAAACGGGTTATACGTAGCATGTTGTGAAACACAATATCATGTGGTATCGGAATGTTCTGAAATATTCCACCCATATTATGTAGATGTTCATATACTTAATAAAAGTACAACCCAGCTACTGAATTGTGCAACATCCCAGCAATTGTTACTTCGTATTCCAAAATTGACAACTATTTTCAAAAAAAAGGTGGTATTCGATTTTAATCTACATAAATTCTTACATGTTTTGTAACATCTATCAAACACTAGGACACGGTAAGTATGGTTTGCTTGCAATAGCTAGGTATATGCAATTATGGAAAAAGTATCGATCTTAAATTAAAACGGATACGAGACTATTGAATACCACCAAACCATTTGGGTGATCATAATCAGGGACTCCGCAGGTGTAATATCATGTTATATCGCACAATGTATGTTTAAAGTACTACTTAGTTTTAACGCCGTATTTATTATGATATACAAACACCATTCAAAGCGAACAGTATATTCCTCTTACAGCTGGTGTTTTGGGACAAGCTAATAACACATGCTGACGTCGTATTCTCCAAAGGTAAACACGCCCGGAACATGTAATGCCAAACCACCAAACCGGACAAAGTGCTCTAAAACACGCAACGCTATCAGTGGGAGAATTATTACGTCAATTATAAGTATCAACAAAACAGTATTGACGTAATCGTCACCACGATTACGTATGTTTTCCGTAATTAAGACAATTAAATGCAGCAGCGTTCTCTACCATTTCTGAAATACTGTTATGTATCTTGTTAGGCTCACGTAGAATGTCACAGTTTCAATCCAACTGTAAACATTAATCGACTTCGATGATTGCCTTATCAACAATTCAGCGAAAAGAGACAATGTGGAAGCAAGAATACAAAGTGCAAAGACGAAGAACACGACACGCACGTTCCCAGAAATGTTTAAACTCGGTGCTACATTTTCGTGATGCTGCCTACTTGCGAGCAAGGTTTCATTCCAGGTCGATATTCGAAATGCCCAATTTTCCCAAACTTGCACTATTCCGGATTCAAAGATGGAATGAACTCGGATTGTAAATTTAGTTGCCGGATATCGAATGTTTCTAAACAGCCAAGCAGAGCTGGTTCTTCCCAAGGAGTCCTTGCTTATGGTCACCCTATCATAACTGGTAAGATTCCCTTGCTTTAGAAAGCTGTTTCGGAGCCACAGGAACATGTTATAAGCTTGCTCGTATTCATCAACATAGGCCACGTTACCGCAGTTCATTGTCAAATTTGCAACCTTTGAAATTTGCATCAATTGAAACATTTCAACCAGATCACTGGGTCTGTAAATCAAGTTCTGAACGGCGGAAATTATCATATCTGTCGTGTGCTCGCCGTAGACCGCTTCGATCTTGGTCACTGCAGTGGCGTTAGTTCCTGGTGGTGGCGGTAGAAATGGAAGAACTGACTCAAATACATGCCCATATGTATCCATTTCCTGGCCCCCGGCCCCAATCATATTTAAGACCGTAAGATTATGTTTGACTAGCTGCTCAAAGTATTCCAACTTCCCGTGCTTCAACGGCGAAGTTAACATCGTGATATTTTCCCCTTTGTATCCATTTGAAAGGATGATGCTCATTAGCAGCCAGGACGACGTAAGCAATTTATAACGGCGTGGAATACTTGTTCCCTGTTCAAGCAGAGTGACAAACGGGAACAATATCCAGTCTAAATTCATCCGTCCCCGAAAAAACGGAGCAAACGAGACAATTAAGGAAGATGCGGATATAATGAGGAGTAGCCAAATGTAGTTGTCAAATGCAGATACGAACCCATGAAAAGATATTCCTTTGCGCTCCAACAGGTCGGTGCAAGTTACGAAATGGTAGCCTTTCTTCTCCAACTTTGTAAACTGAAGATATGTTGAGGACTGCTCCATGCCAAAACCGGGAAATTGTTTGCTATAATCGTGGTCGACGATAATTGAAATATTTGGGTCAATAAGACCAATGTAAATGTATGGGAGACCCACTGCCCGGTTTCGTAAAGCACGGAAATTATTTTCTCCGTCTGGAATTTCGCCACACGATCGTGGGCATTGTAATACCCATATTTTGTGTTCGTGTTTTGGATAGAGTGTTAAATGTGTTTGGAAATCTTGAAACGAGAAACAGCCTGGGATTTCTTTCCCACAAAAGTACTTCGAAGTATGTTGTTGATAAGTGGAAGATGGAATTTGATCAACTTTGATGACATACTCCTTCGCAAATTGGCTCACTTGTATGTGATGTGATTTTGTAGAAATGACGAACAATGGGCTAGCATCGGCATTAATCTTATATACGTCGATTGCATCAGAAATAATGTTGAGATCTACCCGAACAGATAATTGAGTCGGTAAAAACACATTTACCTCGCCAAACATTGCATCCGCCATGAAAGGGACACCCGGAGTAATGAACTGATTTAAAGTGGCCATTCTTTCAACTGTAATAAGGTGAATTCCGGATCTAAATAATTTTGGAAACGTTATCTGAGTTTCGGGTTCGTTTTCAGGAACTATTCGAGTGGCTCCAGGCACCAACAAGTTCATGTCGTGCAAAGGCATGATGGGATTTTGGACATGGTCCATTGCGAATACACTGCTGACTTGCCATGAATTGCAGTCAGCTGGTGTAATGTACACCAGAACTTGACAAGTTTTGACATCGGCGAGTGATACATTTTCCTTAAACCCTTGTCCACTTGATAAACCGTAGATGCGGTTTTTGCATCGAAACCCGAAGAACCAGCTTTTGGCGAATTTGTATTCTGAATACAGTATAGGGAATTCGAGTGGTCGAACGTTGTAAGCGACTTCCTGAAACAAATGGACCGGGTTTGTTTAACATTTTGGTTAACATCAGCTATAAAATACAAGTGTGTAACTTACCGAGTCTTCAAGAACAACTTGAGCAATATGTACAGTACAGTTTCCAAATATTCTTAGCCTTTTTGCTAAATCCAGTTGGATTAATCGGGGTGATGTGCTGATGGAACGGGTAATGTTGATGGTTATTAACAATAATATGGAGTATATATGTGTCATTTTGGTATCCGTCAAGAGCACATGGAGAACTTACTTGGCAAGAGATGAATTGGCATAATGGTTACATATCCCCCGCGAAGCTCGAGCAAACTGCTCACAAATTGTTATTGCTGCCGTCCGGTTGGATTACTAATTAATTTATGTTGATTGTGAAACGTAACATTTTACAACTGTGTGTCCATTCTTAATTATGCAATTATGTATACGTTTAATTATATATACCTAAACCAGTTTTACACAAGCTGAGTGTAGCATTAATTACTTCAGAGCTGTTATCAGAAAATTACTTAGCGCTTTCATAACCAATCGGGTACATAAGCTTAACTGGATATATAAAACTTATCGGCAACGATAAAAACCTTTGGAGCAGAGTAATTTCATAAAGTGGCCCGTGTAACAAATGTTTGGTCAGATTATTTATTGGAACTGCTAAGCTCTCATTTCAGTTATGCCTGGCATCAAGCACCACTTGATCAGATAAACTGATCTCCGTATGAGATGAAATCGAATAATTAAGACTTTAAAATTACATATCGCATGTCACCAGTTTTTAATTATCCAAAGATATCAACAATATCATTTTCACTATTTTCACTTGGTACTGGCAGGTTTACTTCATATCCCATGAATATTAAATCCGTTACTAGCATGTAAAACTTTTCCACAAACACGAGTAATTTCTCAACATCGAATTTTTTCAGGATCGGGATAGAGCCGACAAGAACGTGAACCCTGGATTACTGCTAATATAAACCCTCAACAGTTAAAACGCTTCTGTGAATGGTTAGATGCTCACAGGGATATGACACACTTCTTGTTAATTTGTACACACATGTTCATATCGAAGACGATATTTTGAGTCGCTTTCTTGACCGCTGCGTAAATAGGTATATCGGATAGTCAATGATATGAAAGCAAGATAATTATTATTGTCAACACATTTTACAGATGCTTAGAATTTCTGGAGTACTGGCATTACCTGTGGCCATGCACAAATTGTCTAGATATACACACTAAACATACGTATATTTTAAACTGAAATATTAGCTTGACTGAAAATACACATAACGAAAACCTTGCTCTGGGTATTGTCGTCCTATTAGCAAAACACCTTTCCAACGTTTATTTCATGATTTTGCACTAATTATACAGCGGATTGAACTTCAGAATTTTCATACGGGCTTACTGCTGCGAACTGTTGTTATAATAATTGACGGATATTATGTTTTCATGTCTTATTATTACGCCAGAGTATAATTTGGATCATCCTAAAGATTATGGTATAAACTCCTAGTAGTACCTAACCCATTTCCCTATGTTGGGGACCTAATACCTTGTCGTGATAAGAAGATATTATGTTCGACAATTACAGATTGTATATTAAGGTATAGTGTATAGCATACATGTGGATTGCCAGGTTAATTAGGGCAATATAATTGTCCACTGATATATCTAGTTGTTGAATTTTGTTTGCGCCTTGTCTCCGTTCATACATATACATACAATTGCCGGTATTAACATGGAAATGCTTACAGCCTTGAAGGTTGCGCGAATTACATGGGCATACGTAATCAGTACCATCTCTTGATATGGTCGACCCAGCATAAAGTTGAAGAAAAAAGTTTTCATCGATTTCCATTTTTATGAACTAATTTTCTCTCTAGATCAGGCTTTGGATCCATATCGGGTTCGTAACGTGAAATTTCTTAGCATACTAGAATGCATCCTGAATGTCCGTTGGGATTTATACAGCGAATGCGTTCAAAATTAGAAATTTCACCAATATGTGGGTGAATTTTGGTAAATAATTTTGGATTTGATAGTATATTGAGATATTGATTAGCATCGGTACATATTTTAAGCTAATATAAGCATTCACCATTCTCAGTTCTTCCTGGCGTCTTCCTTGTTTACCGATGTGTTGTCGTTGCAAACATCTTTGCTGCAGATGCATGTGAAAAATAATTATTTTCGTTTGTGTTTGGTACATTGCTCCTTCATTTCTCACCACACGAATACATACGCCAACACACGTACATACTTTACATAATAGAACATCGGCGAGTTATATAAGTTTGCAAGAATGACGTTTTAAAACAAGGTTGACTGTAGCTAGGTTTTCTCAATCTATTACAGCAGAACCTGTCATGTAGGTACGTTATGATGACAGTGAATGGCGTGGCATTATAACGGGGCAAATGACCCTGCACTCCAGAGGACAATATTACTTTACACGAAAACTGCAAGCTGCTGCTGATTAAAACAAGAAGGAAAAAGTTGTATTCCTTTATACTTTTCTAGACGCTATCATAAGTGGCATCCTCTTTGATGGAACACGATGGATATATTTCTGGTCTTGAATCCGCGTGAATCGGATAATTGGCTTCTTTATTGGCAGATGAGTGATGACTTTTTCGCGTAACTTTGTACACGACTATGTCAATTATCTCATATCAGACATACTACCGAACTGCATTTATGTTGCTGTTGTGTATATCATATGTGTATATTTATTAAACTCCTATTCCGTTCAACAATGCATGACTTGGCGAATCTGGTAATGGACACTTGAAATGCACAATGACTATATGTTGGCATCTATTGCGTTCATGCTGATACGGTAGTAGTCCGCAATTTTTTACAATAATCCGCTTCACGGAAGCACGCTGTTGAAATAAGATTCACAGTACTCAAGTTCTCATTTCACTTTGCTCACTATTCTACACTTTAAGGATTACTCATCAGTTCTTGTAAATATAGATTTCATGACATTGTCAGAGCGAGCGCTCTTGTAACTAGATCATCCAACGACACCAGAGAAAAATACTGGGTTAGATGGGAGGCCAAACAGAAAATTAAGTCCTTTGTCTTGACCAATTTTGTCAAGCACTCCTGATGGCAATTCTTAAATATATTTTGCTCTTCCGTAACGGTGCCGTAATAATACATTTGAACATGTACCTGTGCTTCTCACTTATTTTTCGCCTTAATTCAAGATATTGCGAACATTTACTATTCGAATGCGCAATGTTTTTTTGGTGGTGTAAAAAAAGAAAGAGGAAATGAGCACTCAAAAAGGCACTGGCAGAAATGAGCCATAATACAAAGTCTTAAATGATCTCAAATGAGCAAGATGATCTCTTGCATGCCTATTCATATTGCGGATCAGAGCTCACATTATATATGTACCTACGTCATTCTAAAAAACTTCAAGCATCATTTTTGCTCAACACGCCAGTAATTACACTTCCGTCGAGCTTGTCAGATTGTGTACCGCGGTCGTCTTGTCATGGTGTTGTGTTGGAAGAGTTGCATGTTTTTGACCTGGTGTAATCCAAATAAAAATGAGCAAAAATCGCTCCGTGTGGCCTCTTTTAGCAAAAATGGTGGCGTATCTTGATTTGGTATGGTTTCAGTTTGATGTGAACATTTGAATTTTCCAAGACCTTAACGTAAAATGTGAATTAATTATTGTCTAGGTAATCTTTTGCATCAATTTCTTTCCCATATTGTATTTCCTCATCCAAATTGATCTTCAATTCAATGACTCGGAAGAAGTTATTAACAACAGGAAAACCTTTATGCTAATACATTCCAGTGATAGCTTGGAATATGTGAAAGACGGTAAGCTTGCCACTTTCGTTAAATCTTTATATTAATTAACTGCTATTTTGTGTGTATTTTCATTAGAGACTGATTATGATTGCGCATTAATTTCAAGCTCCGTCCTGGGTAACGTGGAGTCTGACAGCAGTTGTATTAATGGTAACCGGAATACATGTGTGGGCAGCTGCGGAATTATTGCGGGCAACGGATAACGTAAGTAAATGATGCTAACATTATTATGTCAGAACATGTTGCGACACACTGATGAAAATTTTCATTTTTCATTTACACAATTTTCAGGAACGAGATAACCTCCAAGCATTAGAAAAATCTCGAGAATGGAGGAACGTCACAGCCATATTCCTGGCATGTACCCTACTTATGGGTTTCAGAACAGTTTCCATGTGGTGGCTTTTAACTATTGTGGTTTGGCGGGTAATGAGTTTAATTATTGTGCAGAAAGTTATACAAAATCGTAGTAGCCGCAACAGTGTATCTGTTGACTTGGAGAGCACAGTTTCAAATGAATCATTGTAAACGACTACTCATACTAGTTACAACACCAGCGACTTAATAACGACTAATAAACCTTTGTTGCATGTAGTAATAAATGCTGGCGCTGATACAAAATAAACAGTTTCTATGTCTACTTATTAAATCGGTATGCATCGAGCCAATATGCATGAACATTTATGCACTTTGAGTAGTTAATTTTTTTTGTCACGCCCAATCCCAAAATTTCATATTGACGAAACTAGTGGTTAAGATATGTGGATGCTCGCAGCGTGTAAATACGAAATGGAAGAGAGTACTAAAGAAGTAACTACTTCAGTAAAAATACAAATTGATTGATAAGTGCTAGGTAAATGTATTTACGTATAAACTAGTCGTATTTAATAATTTCAATTTTCAAATTTTCAACTCATAATAACATACAAAATACTCTTTTTATACATATGTATCTATTTATCTATTCATATATATATTAATGAAAACCACTACTATTTGAAATAAAGTAACGCGTATTCTGTTAGCCCATTACTACATCTAAAGAATACACTATTAACTAACTTTTAAAATAAGTAGAAAAAACCTGTACGATGAACCATTATGTTGATATCAATGAGCAGGTTTATGTTTCCACAGAGTCGTTTATGTATTTCGCAATTTTACCAAGAGCATGTACATAGATCGTTATCTGAAATAGGTAAGTATTTGTGCCACTGAGCTGGTTTGTTGGTTATTTGTCTCATAGCTATTACCGGTAACGGCTGAAGCAATGAACGAGCGGTAATATTGACACAATGTGTGTATCGTATTTCATGCACCTATTGTTCTTGGGAACTTCAATTCATCCACTTTGATGCCATTGTCAGTTGCTGCATGCATACTTTGACTGTCAATATAATGGATTAGCGGTATTACATTCCTGCAGTCTAGCCACGAAAGGGTTCGTGTTATTGTGCGTTTCAAGGTATATGACTGGAGGTATTATATCCATTAATTTGATTTAAATTATAAACAGATGAATAACTATAATTTTTCTGCTGTTTACATTCTCCTCCGATGCGAAATCACAAATAATATGGGTCATTCTATTTGCACACACCTCTGTGCAGATTCCCCCGGTTGTTTATCACCTTTATGGCATTACCGGATTGCTTTTTCATCACCAGTTTTTATACATTGAGTTTGGTTTTCGATTTCCTGTTTCTTCGTTTTGCAGTTGTCGTCGGTACAAGTTGTCTTGTAGCATCGGAGCATAATTATTAAATTATGTTACTAAAATACAATAACAAAAATATATGTTGACAATACCACTACAATTTAGTAATTAAATGCTGGTGATGTACCTGAAGAGGCCAAATCAATGCTTGCTAGAAGAATAGAGCTAACCAAAATAAATCTGAAGTTCGTATTTGCTGCGTTTTTGTGTCACAGTATGTCAACCTTATGTTATATATATGTATTGCCATAACGTGTCGGAACAGGGATGTGAGGAACGTGACATAATTTTATGCATACAAAATGTACAATTCATGTTCACAATAATTTGATTACTTTGCTCAATTTTAATATATGTACGTTCAGACAAGCAACCATTTCCTTGTCATTTACTACTGTTACGCATCGTGTTTGCTAAAATTGGTTCGTACTTAAGCATATAAAGTCACACCGTTTGTTTTTGCTCCATGACGTTGTAACCGTTGCACGGATAGCAATCAATGTTGCATAAGGGATCATGCTTTATGCATTTATCACAGTGGCTGAGTAATGCATGATGGCGAAGTCAAAGAACGTGTTACACGTTACGTTTAATCAGAAATCGTACGTACGAAGTTATCTCTTCTCTCGCGGCCCAATCCGAAAGAAGGTTACCAGATACCACCAAGCGAAACAGTTCGTGGTAAGTATAATGAATCCTTCATAGAACTTATTATTCTATGGTTTTCAACAAAAACATAAATACTGCGCCGCAAACGCCATTACATACAATAACATTGTTTAGCTAATTTCTTGAGGGTTCAGTCGTAGCTTTTTTTGTAAACGATATTCAAGAATTGTATTACAAAAGTTGCTATGGTTCTGATCGAATGTCACAGCGAAAAATGTGTCTTTCATTTCTACTTGAATAATGCGCAACACATTTATTTACAAAAATGTTGATAGGTATATATGCTGTAATCGATTAGATGAATTATATGTGGGAAAGATTAGATTCGATACCTTTGCCTAACAAATACGTTGACAACGACGAATAGTGCACATCGTCCAAGGATATATACCATTGCAAGCATCAAGTAAGTAATACATTTCCGAAAGCATCCCAATATAAATTTTTTTGACTCATAGAGACGAACAGTTAGTGAAATCGAGATACAAATTAAAAATACGAAAAACACAACCCTGACGTTACCGTGTACGGACAACCTATTTACAGTTCTACCATCCTTCGTTCTGGCCTCATGTACCGTGTCGTTCCATGTTGAAATTCGAAACTTCCACTTCTCCCAAGCTCCAACAAGTCCAGACTCAAACAATGAATGTACCATTATTATGAATCTGGTAACATCATGATCAACATTTTTGAACAACCACGCCACAGTTGTACTTCCCAACGATTCCTTGCTCATGCCAATTCTGTCAAAATATGTGTAATTTCCTTGACCCTTAAATAACAGTTTTAACCTTAAACGCGTTGCAAATGTTTCCTCGTATTCGTCAATGTAAGCAAATCTATCACATTCGGATAACAAATCAAAAACACTAGAATACGACACAAGTTTGACAAAGTCATGTAGTGATTTAGGAAAATATATCATTTTCCTGACAGCTCCCATAATTTTTGGCTTATCCGTATCCGCCTGACCTAATCCATACGCGACGCCAAAACGAGTGTGATCAACGCGTCTAGGAATGCTCAGATTAGGCGATATCGCATTAAGTAAGAACTCAGTCAACGGTTGTACGAATTCGTTATCCTTAAGGCCGACTTGAATCATACTTAAAAGTGAAAGGTTTTTGCGAATTAGTTGATCGAAATATTCAACATGTTCTTTACGCAATGGTGAAATTAACTGTGTGATATTTTCACCTTTATAGCCATTTGACAGAACGATGCTCATAAGTAGCCACGTTCCCATAAGTAGTTTGCACTTATAATTGAGGCGTGTACCTTGTTCCAGCAAAGTATCAAATGCAAAGAATACAAGATCTGTTCGGCTTCTAGTGACCTTGTACGGAACGAACGCTATTGTTACCCAAACACAAGATGTTAATAGTAGTACCCACACTTTGTAATCAAATGCCGAAACGAATCCGTAAAACGATATGGCGTCAACCTTGGATATGTCGGCACATGTGAGGAAGTGGTATCCTCTGCCATTCAGTTTTGTGAACTGAATGTACCTAGGTGAATCCACTATTTCAAATATCGGAAATAACTCAGAGTTATCCGCTTGGATCACTTTAGATATATTGTGCTGGATAAGGTTAAGGAATATTAATTGGTGATCACACGTTGCTCCAGTGACTTCACGGAAATATACTGCACTAAGCCCAACCTTGCTGATAAACTTCCGGCTGTACTTTATTCCCCAAATTGGCTGTACAGCTTTTACGTTGCTTTTCCAAATATTATCGATGTCCACCAATGACATATATGTCTCTATATTGACATCCAAAATATCGTACTTAACATAAGTTACTGCCGACATGTAATCCAATGCAAGCGATATTCCTGGTAAAGTCAAAGCATCGATGTGAGATATGATGCCATCTTGGGACAACGATCCTATTAGAAATGTTGCATTGAATTGTGCAGTGAGATTAAACTGGTCTAACTGATTGGAACGAACTGAAAGAGTTACTTGAATGAACAATTTCTGAAGAAAAAACACGCTCTCTTTGCGATATTGATCGTTGTTGAAATGAATAAAACTGTTTCCGAATGGCTGGTCCAATGTCTCCAATGTGCCAACAGTGACGAAATATCTGTTGGCTCTAAACATGACTGGAAATTCATTCTCGGGGTCCGTTTCAAACTCATCCAGTGAAAGTGTGGTACGATCATTGACAGGCATTAACTGAACATTGTCAACTGCTCTTGTAAACAAGCTACTCATTGTCCACGAAGTGCAATCCGGTGGGGTCACATACACAACCACTTCGCAAGTCCTTCGATAATGCGGTGTTTTGTTTCCCCGAAGTCCTTGGCCTTCAGCGAATCTGTATACTCTGTGGTTGCAAACAAATCCGTTCAGCCAACTTTCTTCGTGTAGGTATTCCGAGTGCATTACCGGAAAGTCCATTGGTACAAAACTGTAAGCAAATAACTGGAAACAAATCGGCAAACTATATACTGTCTATAATTTATGAAATGTTTCCAAATTATAATTCAATAAAATTGTAAAGTACATACCGAGTGATCCAATGTAGCTTGTATAATGTGAATACTGCAATTCTCAAAAACTTTTAAATGTCTTCGAAAATTTAATTCAACTTTTCCCTTTGAACTTCGAGAGGACATTGTTGAAATGCAAAGGGTGAGCAAATGAATAATCACCAGTTTCGTCATTATCCACCTATTCCATTTTAACGTCTGTGGTGCACTATAATTTTTGAAACGGGTGTTGATGAGAGAATGTACACCACTATTGCTATATACACGGTATCATTGATGTTGGATGGTGTATCTATGTTTTCAGGAACATACATATACCACATGTGAGTAAACTTCAAAGAAATGGTTTTTAAAGAAGTACTGCCGTGTTATTTATGAGGAATATAAACCACATGAATTTCGTATTACGAAAGTAAATCCATAAATCTAGTGCATACGCAATTTAATCAATAAGCAATTACAATTTTTTGAGCGAAAGGAATATTAGATTTGAGGGAACCCACATAATCAATCTGATAGGCAAGTGGCATTGTGCCGAAGTGCTATTGAATTTTTGGTTCCGCGAACTTGGAGCTAACAAGAAGGCAAATGCAATTAGTGTATTAAATGTGGATAAACTGTGCAGTTTAACAAATGACAATGGTGATAATCTGGAGAAAGGTAATAGTAATTCTAAATCTGTGAAAACGCATCGACCTGATATTCGTGATTGGACTTACAACGTCACCGACATGGATTTCATTGGATATTACACACCAGAGAAACTGTTCTAGTTCGGCTGTTAGTGAAGTGAGTGGTGTTTGCGTCGTTACTTTGAAATACCTGTACGTCGTAGTTTATGGATCTGTTATGATTATACGTTGTTGCATACTTGAATTTTTCAGTACGGAGAAAATTTGAAAAACAAATGCTAAAGCAGACTTTGATAGTATGTAATTATGTTGTCCAATCTGCATTCCTCGTTTGACGAGCGATCATGAAGGAAAAATGCTTGTTTATGCTGTTTTATTGGAGCCTTGTATCTGCATCAAAAATTGTTGGCCGAAACTCGTTTTCATTTTCCTACAGGAAATTGCATACCACCATGTCAAGCATTTATATTAATAATATGGCATGATGCCAATGCATCCACCTATTTATCATTATGTATGATATGCTCTGTTGAAGTAAAGTGTGGTCAAGTTGTTATAAATTGAAAACATTACTCAATGTATTTTGATATTTTTGAATTACGTATGTCCCAAAATTGATCAATTATATTCTCCCAAAATTGATCAATACGGACAACATTTCTGTAAAATTGAAGCGTCGTTATGTGCGTTGTATACGATATGTGAATGCTGAAGGTTTTTCGCCATCGGAAAATTTTTCGTTGGGTTTGGTTGATCAATTTAATTAGATACGTCCGTTTTGGAATACGTTGTATGTAATGTACGCCAGTATCTGTATCAGAAAATGTACCTTGCCAGTAAAATGACAGTGAAGAGTTGCAATATTAAATTAGTTCTTTTAAATGTGCAAGTAGTTTTGTTTCTATCTAAGCGGCGGAATTCAAATCAATTGTTATGACTGGTGAATGATCGTCTTTATTAGGTTGTTGTTGTTAGAGTAATAATATGCCCTTTCGTTTGGTAAGTGGCTTTGATTCGATTGTCAGGCATACTTACATTACATATGCAATTTTGTGTTGTGCATTCATTCATTCATATATTTACATGCCTACGTGCGTACGTACTTGCATTTAGCTATTTGGCTTACTCACTATTTATATTGTGTGCTCTCGTTGTGATTAACAACCATAATAGAATATGCTGACCCTACATCATAAAATATTCATCTTGTATTCAATAACTTGTCAATATATATATCACAACTTTTTGCGTTCGTCATATAAGTAAATATAATTATAACTTATATACATACTTATACATAACTTATGCTAGTGCAATATTCGTTCCTATTTAATACTGTGTAAATGTTTTTCCTTTTTGCATACATATCTTTTGGAAAACTTTCTAATTTGCAGCATTCGTGTAGCAGAAATTCCATGCAACAAAGCGTCATGTGAAGAAAGTAATGAGTGTCTTTGAACTCTGGGACGTTTTGGGACACAATTGGTTCTCACAACACTCCCAATATTAAACTGTGATATTTCATTGACGATGAAGTTCTAGATGTGGTTCTACCTTTACAGTAACAATCGGTGGCAAATTGTCCATGGAAGGTATAAGTAATTTTGGGATTGCCGCATATGCACATTATTTGAAAGAGCTTTCATGTAAAATTTCAAAACCAGGTAGAGTGCGTAGGTGCCAATGATGTTTGCGCATCAGAGAGATAACAAATTTCCGAAAACATTTAAGAATGAAGTTTCTTGACTCGAATGTACAGGCACGTGCTGCAACTGAAATGCACAGTATGTAAACGAAAAACACAACTCGTACGTTACCATGCACAGATAAGTTGTGGAACTTCTCCTCGTCATTTCGTCTTGCTTCTTGTACCGTATCGTTCCACGTTGATAGTCGAAAGGACCAATTCTCCCACGCCCCAACCATTCCTGACTCAAACAGTGAATGTACTCTTATTACAAACCTTGTGGCGTCATGACCAACGTTTTTGAACAACCACGCCACTGATGTACTCCCCAGTGAGTCCTTGCTCATGCTTATCCGACTAAAATATGTGTGATTACCTTGACTCCAGAATCGTAGCTTTAGCTGCAGAAATGCTGCGAATATGTGCTCATACTCGTCGATATAAGCATTTCGGTCACATTTGGCTAACGCGTCGAAGATGTATTCATACGCCATAATTTTCATCAGGTCTACGTAGAATGGTGGATAATAAATCATTTTCCTTATTACTCCGACTATCTTTGGTTTATCATGATTTGCCTGTCGTACTACGTAAGCAGCATCAAACCGAGTGATCCAAACCTGTTGTATGCTGCGATTAGGCGGCGTATACACAAACATGTCTTCGAGCAATGGCATCAAAATCTCGTTATCTCTCACATTCAATGTAAGAATATTTAAAAGCGAGATGTTTTTTTGGACGAGCTGCTCAAAATACTCGACTCGTTCTCTCCGTAATGGCGCAATTAGCTGTGTGATGTTTTCGTCCTTATATGCGTAGGATAACACAATACCCATTAGTAGCCATGTTGTAATGAGCACTCGACATTTGTACGGAATGTACGTACCTTGTTCCAACAATGAATCCAGTATAAAAAATAAAGAATCAATCTTGTGTCTCCTGATCCGTAAACGAGTAGATGTCATGGTTACCGCAACAGACGATACAAGTAATGCAAACCAGACTTTGGAATCAAACGCAGACACAAATCCGTAGAAAGATATGGAATCTACCTTGGAAATATCTGCGCATGTCACAAAGTGGTAGCCTCTGTTATTGAGTTTGGTGAACTGAATATATGATGGTGAATCCGCCATGTAAAACATGGGAAATATTAGGGTTTGTCATGGTTAATCACCTTGGTTATGTTTGGTTGGATGAGGTCAAGAAAAATTACACGTTGGTCCAGCGTGCCAGTCGTGACTTGACTAAAGTGTTCATCTCTTAGCTCAACGTTGATGATGCACTCTCGCTTACAACCTAGACCCCAAACGGGATGATGTAAATTTGTAGTAATTGACCATAAAGAGTCCAAATCCAGCAACGTGTCTTGTGGTTTTAAAAACACATTCGAAAGATCGTACTTTAATGAATGAATTGTAGAAAGATAGGCTGGTATATGCAATATATATCCGGAGCTCAAAGCATCAATATTGTTTTGGATCATGTGTTGTGACAAAGTGCCGATGACGAAAGTTGAATTAATTTCCACGCGAAGGGAGAAGGCTTCCAACTCGCTGTGTTCAGCTAAAAAGCTAACTAGTAGGAAGAGCTTCTGAAGAACGAACGCACTTTCTTTACGATATGTCGCATCGATGAAATATGTTAAACTATTTCCGACTGGCTGATCCAACGTCTCCCACGTTCCGACAATAACGAAATATCTGGTTGATCTGAAAGTGACTGGGAAGATATATTCTGAGGACTCGTCATCGCCATCTAACATTGAATTTTGAGCGACAGGAGTCCGGTCGCTCGCCGGCATCAGCTCATCAAACAAACGCACTTGCGTACGCGGTCGTGGTCCAGGAAGCACAGTCGGGTGGAGTAATATAAACAATAACTTCACATGTTATACGATAACTTGGAGTTATATGTGCGTGGAATCCTTGGCCTGGACCCAAACTGTATCCCCGGCTATTTCATTCAAATCCGTTTATCCAACTATTTGTGTATGTATAATCTGAGTACATTGACGGGATGGTTAGAGGTAGAACATTGTACGCAAACACCTACAGTTTATTCCACAAATATGATTTTGTTAGTTATTTGGATTCTTATAACCTCTTGAGAATCCAGCAATTTAAGAGTTTAGGAATGTTACTAATATTTGACTCACCGGTTGGTGGATGTTTGCTACTGCAATGTGAAGACTGCAATTTTCAAACACATTCAAACTGTTCGTCATATCCAATTCGACTGTTCTAGCTGGGTGATGAGTGTATGTTTGTGCGATCTTTTTGATGTAAATTAGAAACATGGCATTGAAGAATATATTCATGTTGATAAAATGTTCTGACAATTTGCATGTGGTAAAAATGTATACCGGTTTAGAATTATTTTTATATGCCACAGCACATCTAATATACAATAAATATAATGTTTTAAATAACAGCAATCGTTGTCACGAGAATGGCTGACCATATCTTATTTAAGCTGCAGTGTTGTGTCCTAATGAATTTTGCATTTCGATTAAGACATCAATTTAGCTTATGCAATTCGATCAATACACAATTAAACGTTCGTGACGAAACTGAATATTGAGGATTACGTGCCACACAATTTGAATCCGAGAATTGCCTAAATATCAATGTAGTATTTCATTTGTTTCAACATGAACTTATCATGCATAAGAGTCTTTATGCAACGAAATGCTGTTGGACTGATCGGAGTTGTATGTGCACGCTTTAGTTTCTTCAGCCAATTCAACTTTGGTGTCTGGAGGAGTTGCTTTTAAAAGTTGTACTGATCTGAAATTCTGTAGAATTTCACAGAGTTAAATCATATCGCATTTGTATTTTCTAATTCCAAACTATACGTTAAACTATGCGTCAGAATGTGTAAATATTTGTACCTGATAAACTGAGGACTATATCAATTGCAAGCATATAAGGACGCATCAACTGCCATTGTATATGATAGAAACGTTGTACCTATGAACATATTGCAAAAACTGACAAAATATATTTTCAACAGGGCCAAATCATTTGATGTAATATGTATGAATTGTCTGTCAATTTTATAGCATAAGTCGAACACACATCGATTTTATTGATTCTGTTATGCAGTCCTATTGTTTTACCAAATTTATTCGTCTGAACACGCTATTCATACGTAATTCTGGAAAGATATCTATTATCAACTCAAGGGACATTGCTAATGATATGGGATATGAAATTCCAGCCATGAATTTATCCATTTTCAAGGATATCTGCAGTTGAACTGTTTTTCACGTCATAACATAAGACATATATTTTGTGATTCCGTAGTGTTTCCTATCCTTCTTATCATGATCTGCAAACACAACCCATAATATTCAATATGTTATAATTAATATTTTTAAGCAACATTTCGCTTAACTCGACGATACAAGTATTAGACACTACTCCTCAGGTGAAAATACAATGCGGTGAATATATGTTAATGATGCTTTCCAACTGTTAAATATTAAATGATAATAAAAGCGCTGAATGTAAATCCACATGTGGTTTATAACATATGTCAATTCAATTTTTATTTATATAAATCTTATGCCTTGCGAGACATGGTAGCCATATTGCTTCTCATAAATTGCCTTGTCCACTGAAAATGAATTTCGAATGTTCCAATTCCAACTATCTCGAATCCCTGATCGAGTTAAAAGTTAGATGCTATTTGCATTTGATGGGAACCGGAAACATGCGCGATATTGTCTGCGGCAAGTTTCTTCTAGAAACACATTGACAGAAATGGAAATCGGGATAGGAATTCGTAATGCGAATGGAATTTTTTACAACAAACTGCTTAGTTTTATAATATATCATTGTGTAGATAATACATGCTGTGGAAATATGGTTTACGCGGATACAAAAGTATGATAGTCGATTAGACGGTTAAAAAATTTATATTGTCAAAGAAACGTTAAACTTTGGATAATGACAGACGTAGTCAAGTATATTTACACCACACCAAAACTGACAACGTTTACCGTCCAGAATACGACTTCGTGGTAATTACAACGCAGTTTTTGTGATGCTGATGATGCAATGCTATTTATAATTAAGACAACAAACACAAACGCCGTGTTAATCACACGGTGTGATACGCCATCGCAGAGAATGTCACAATTATGCTTGTTTTGCGAGTACTGAAGATTATGGTATTTTTTCCATGTTCTGTAAATCAAATCCAGTGCGATAATCAATCATTTGCTCGTATTCAATTCGGCAACAATGATATTACAATTAAATATATTGACACGGCATCCCACGGCTTCCGTATTGACGCATAGAAATCACCATTGTATATGCCGTAACGGCTCACAAACAAGAACAAACAAACAAACAATATTAGTCATAAACCTATGGGTACACTTGGAACATAATTTTACTAGTAAACGGTTATAGAGTTTCTCAAGACGATTGGTGTTGTGATCGAAACATTAAAATTTCGAAATCAAAAATTAGCGGGTCGGTATTGTGAGGTACGTTAGAGTACCCGAATAGGGTTATATGAGGCATTTTAGTTTCGATATCATACTGTTACAAAACCGTTAATAACGACGAATACTGTACATTGTCCAAGAACATACACCACCGTAAATCAGTACAGAACAGTGTTTTGGTACAAAAGCAAATTGCGGATTGTTGAGATAAACCAAACCACATCATCAGGATTAGTGGATGCAAAAAAATCAACGTACATTGGCACGTCTTGGATTTGAGATCTAACAATGTGAGAGTAGTATTCCTTTTTCACAGTTAATACGTTGAGACAAAGAGCTGAATTAAATTTACTTCTAAATTTTGGTACACATCAGAAAAATTGGCAGCGACAATGCTTTGAAATGCAAACACAGTATTTAATGATGTCGTGTATGTTCCCAAAGAAGAAACCAGAACAACTTGCAACAGCATTTACGTTCAGAAACAGGGTGACACCCCTCATGAAGTCAAATTCAGGTGGCCAGCCTAGCATTACGCTATTTTAGGCGCATTCGGTAAGAGCCGGTCACCTTTACTCTGAACCGAAGTAAATCTCGGAAGCAGCAACGGCATCAACTTATGGTTTTTTACGAAACAAAACTACCTATCGTCAGCAATCGCAACTATGGTCATGATTCATTATCACTTTTTCCGCAATCCTCCTTGATATCTCCAACTCACCTCTATTATTCATTGATTACATACGGTTCATACATCCAAATAATTTTGTAATGTCGCTAATCATGTTTAATAATGTTTTCTCGACCATCGTAAATAAGTCAATTATTTCATATTTATTGTTGGTTTGCGTACACATAAATTATGAATTGTATTTGTATTACATTTATTAATCCTCATTCTTCCTATGGGATAAGACGTGCGCCAAATTTTTGTCCTTACACAAATCCCCAGAGCACGTGCAGAGAAAGTCTGGTGTGTCCTTTGGGCCGCTCATTAATTCGCAATCCTCCTTGTGATTATTACCACCGCAATTCCAGTCGATGATTTTATCGTCGAAAACACGTTGAACACATTGCGTGTCTGATTCGCATTCCACAATTTCTTGCCCCAAAACGCGGCAGGTATCGCCGCAGGTTGTCCTGTAGCATTTGACTAAAGGTTTTTAATAAGTTATAAATTATTACGTACAATGTAATTTCTAACGAGTAAGACATAATACTATTGAATTTTTTATTTGTATATGAATCAAGTACCTGATTGAGCGAAGTGGGTGCTAATCAGTAGCAGAAATATTGCCACGGGAAGCTTGAGGTCCATTTTTTTATTGCAGCAATTGCATAAGATAAACACTGTGAGATTTTGTTTTCACTTCTAACTTGTTAATGGGCAACTTTGAGAGAGCAGCTGTATTTGAGCTATGCTAGTTCTATCGTTTTTGTGTAAGAATGCCTTTTAATGTTACTCATTAAGTATAGCATCGTTATTGTTTAGATACCATTGAATACGGAGTGACGGCATACAGCGTCAACAATGGAACATAATCACTCCAACCAGTCGCATTGCATTCGCCGAAGTTATTATCAGTAATCACCATTACACGTAAAATGATCCGTCCCTTTTCCGCCATTACACCCAACCAATGAATGGATACTCCAGCACTAATTAGCACTAATTACTCTCACAGTGGGCCACTGCAAATACTTCCGATTTGGCTGAAATTTTGAACATGCGTTCACTAATACGCAGGGGTGGAAAATGTTCGCGAGCCAACGAGCCTGGCTCGTAGGAAATTTTGAGGCGGAAAAAATTTTTTTTTTGAGCAAATTTAAAACAAAGAAAAGATAAGTAATAAACAGGTGGCAAATAATGAAGTGAGAGTTAATGGCAAATAAATCTTACTAGTATGTCCTTATAGGATTCTCAAACTCGTATTAGAAATATTGGAAACACATCTGTCACTTCCTTGGCAACCTTTAACGAAACGATTCTGATTAGTCACACATTGTCCTCTGCAAACTCGTAGGAAATTACGGGACGAAACTGTGGGTGATTCCCATTATTCATTTGTACGCATTTTGGTCAACAATCCTGCCAAAAATATGATTTCCAATTCATTTGGAAATTGTCATTCCCAGTGCGCAAAACTTTCCACTTCAAGCCTTTAGAATTGCAATTTGTCCTGAAAAACCAGTATAAAATTGTCACCAAAATGCTTAGATTTTTTTTCGTTTCAAGCCCAGTTGTATGCAAATCATATTTATTTCAACAATAAAAAAGGAGAAAGTCTTTAAAATATATGGGAAAGCGGGTACACTTTGGCTCTAGCATTTCTATAATTGCATGTTCTTGCACGGAAATTGTGATTACATCATATGCCTATGTATTTTCGACTGATTCCTTTCATTTTAAAAATCACTGCGTTCCCAGGAAGTATCACATTTAAAACTGCTTTGTGGGCCGTAAAGTGAATGTACTGTGGACAGTGGAGACGGCATTAAGAATGTTATGTTCCTTTACGGGTTTTACGTCTACAATTAATGCACCGTAATTTACTGTAATGAAGAGGTCCAACCTCGTTCAGGGTGAAAGGGCATCTTTCGGTTAGTTGGTAGATAAGGCGGCAAATGCAGTGCATTTGTTAACATGGATCATTTGAGTGTAATGCAGTCGGAGTATAATTATTGAATGATATATTTATAGACATTGATGAGTATAAGGAAAAACTAAATCCGGTGCTGATTTCAATAGGCGAATAGGCGATGTAATAAAAAATGCTAACATTCAAAAAAGTCATGCATAATGTAACGTAGTTCGTGTCGCATTTTAGAACAAAATATTTATACAATGGTTAGTTCCACCTAAATACCTTATCGTAATACTTTTAAAGCGGAATAAGATGGCGGTGCGGGAAGTACAAGACGATTTTTTCGGCAGATCTCTGAAGAATATTTCGAGTTACATTACAAACTAACCAATGCGTATTCGTTTTAATATTATGAAATATTATGAATATATTTTGCAAGTTTATCATACTTACAAATGTGACATTATTAGATTATAAAACCATAGCAAAGTAATATATGAAATAAAGTGCATTGAACTGAATATCATTTTAATGAATTATAAAGCATAATTTCTCGTCTCAAGGTCAGGTTCGTTTTTGAAAATGTAACCTGGATTTCGGCACTGAGTTTGCAAACAACAACTTTGGATGGTACAAACAGGTGAATTTTATTTGACTCTGCATCTTCCCATTTTCGATAAAACCTGCAGTGAATCCCGCCGGAGAACCATTCCAGTGGAGCTTAAGTTCATTATTAAAGATTTCCGGAATTAAAGCTCATTTTCTGTCATATGATTTTTGGTTACCCTATCACAATTTCCACAACTGGCTCGTTCCAAAGTTGTACGGAACATCTAACAAACTCATAAGCTTCATCAAACAATTTGTTTGTGCATTTCTGTCCATAATAAACTGATTGTGTATTTCATTTTCACTTTTCCAGGACAAGCCTCGCTAAGTTTTCTCAGTTATAAACCTTTACTCCTAGTTATCGTAGTTGTAATGATTTGTTATGCTCCGCATGCTGATGTTTTAAAATAGGATATTGTGCTAAATATCGCCATTATATTTTTTTCAATATTCGTGTATCTGTTGATTTGAGGTCGAACGTTAGCTAGTTTGGACGTGGAATACACAGCTAGTTTCACATATTGCAAATAAATATATATATATATAATTTATTCGCTAATTTCTTAAATATCGTATACAAAGCTGCATGTGGAATATGTTATAAAATTCATGAATTTTTAGAAACTATGTGGATATATATATGTATCTCCGTATATGTGCCAGTGCCAATTTGAAAGCTGTATCTACTGAGCCTAAATAATTTAAAGATAGCACAGTTCCAATCATGTGATTTTCTCAGGCTATTTGATGGGATTCATTTACTGACGAGGAGGATTATTTAGCATCGGGACAAAGGTGGCACCAATCGAAAGCTCTTGACCTGGTGAGTCCAATGACACAATTTTTGCAAAATTTGAGAAATTGTCCCTGGGGGACGAGCCCATTATTTGCGTCACCTTACAATTAGAATGGTGTCATTCGACTCCCCAGGTCAACGGATAATTTCTAGTGTAGCCCTGACTACTGCAAATGCTAGTCTTTTAAGCTAACTAAGTTTGATACTTAATTGTAACATGTTTATTCCTGGTTACACTGTGCAATCGCTCGTACCATTTGATCATAGTTTGCGTTCAGTAATATACGATCACTATTGCATTCGTCATTCGGAATATACTTTCCTGACGACAAAAATTGTCATTGAGAACTTGCAGTGTCAGCTACTACAATTTTTCTCTAATCATTTATCTTTCTTGTCCATTGTATTACAAAATATTATCGCTATTGTTCTTGAAAGAGATAATAAATGCGGCATCTGCCACTCTCGGACTTGGGAACACTACCCCGTTTACCTGGATTCAATCTTGCTTTGCAGGAACAGCATGATTGTTTTGTCATTGAATGGTATTGTTGGTAATCAAGTCCTGAGCGGCATCATTATCTTCATTCTCATGTGACGAATAGTAATTTACATACAACAAATCAATAGAGGTTGTACGCATCTACTGACTTGACTATTTGTCACAAGTAGTCGTCGGCTTGCCACATCTCTCTTGAAACTCGTTGAATTTGTTCTAATGAGTCTCGAAACATTTTGTAATCAATAATTTCCTTGTAACTCGGACCCTCGATTGTATTCAATGCTTTGTAATTGGTAACTGCATTGTTACACACAGCAGTACATTGGACACCGAAATTGGTATAAAAAATGCAAGATGAGGCGTATTGTATTAGAATCTGTGGCTTCTTCTTTGATTAATTTCGCGGAAGATTTTCCATAACATATGTCTCGTTGTATTTCTCCAATCATCTATTGTGCATCCCCTATCACATATCCGTCCAGTATATCCTCTCTTCAATTAAGTGTCGCGTTCTAAAATTCCATGATTCAAAAAGACATTAGGTTTTAGCGCCCTTGAATTCCTAGTTCCATACAGCATAAAAGTGATTCTCGGGATGACATTCAGTTACAATATCTTGCCAGGTTGCAAAAGTTTCTCCTTGAGCAAATCATCGCTGCCTGTAGAGGGAATGCTAAATATTGTTGACCTTTTTAATGTCCTATTAATCTCTACCTGATGTCATGTATCACAGTTGAATCCGTGATATTTCGATTGTGGGAAAGTATCCGTTTGTCACAAAAGGTTTGTGATTGTGTCGTGGTTTTCTGTTGCGAATAATTTGTCTCGATGCATTTAAAATATGATTGGTCAGCTTTCCAACTTTGAAATCTGTCAATAACTTGTGCATTGTGTGCTGTGGAATGTACGAATTTATCATCTTACCTCACATGTATTTTCTGCCATTTGTGAGTGCCATTTCCATTCATAGATAAATACTGTTCACTGTCTGGACTATTCTCAGATGCATTTAAAGTTTGGCTACTTTGCGCCGTATTTCTGTTCTCCGAATAAACGTTCATCACGGAATCAGAACCTATATTGCCAAACAAATATTCTCCAGGATGGTTCAAAATGTCTTGTCCCTCGAACCACTTTCCGACAAAAGATTACTGCAGAAGCACAGGAGAATATTATTTATCCAGTGACTTCTTAGTTTCAGTAGCCAGCACATTTCCATTATAATCGCCCACAACTTAGGCGTTGACGATGAATAGCTTTACATTAACTGGGCGGATTGCGTTTAATCAAGTTAACTTCTTTGTGCGACAGTTTAGATTAAACTAAAGATTAGACTAAAAAGACAGACTTAGATGGACAGTTCGCCTCTAAAGATGGCAATCATTTCTTCCCAATTGCGCCGTGTCTAATGCAAAGTTATGTTGGGAACATATTTTTCCGGGCTTATCGCTACTAGTTTAAATTAATTAATTTGTCATTTTAGCGTACTAAATGTTTTAGAATCATGTTCAACTATAGGTACATAGGTCAAGTAATTTACACTTTGGCTTTCACATAATTTTACAACCACAGGAGATACCAGTATGAGGTTAAAAATATATCGCATATTGAATATCACGTTGCAGGAGATTTCTGTTCCGAAATAACACACATACAAACGATTTTATATAGTATCCCATGAGTGGCAATATACTATATTTATGATAATATTTAAGTGCTTAGGAAATTTGGAACCTCCCAAGGAAATTTCCAGCCAGGCTCGCAGGAAATTTTCGGGGCCAGGAAGATTTTCCAGGCCTGGTCCACTTCCGACAATCAAAGTAAGAGAACATGGCGACTCCGAATCTGGCGTTTTCATACTCCTTAGCCAATTCCTCTGCCAATGTGGATAATCGTGACAATTCACCAAGAACTAGAGCCGACGACCTATCCACCAAGAAAACAATCTCCAACTTCACTTTCTCATCACTGTAGCACTCATCAGCACCGGGCTCATAGTATGCCAGGATGTCGAGTTTTTGCTGATAGGTCAATCCGGTCACTGAGTTTTCAACCTGGAGCAAAGCCAATATAACCGGTAAAAACTAAATTTTATCTGCATATGACATCTGATTTCAAGCAGCTGTCGTGAACAAAATCTATGATAAATGAAATCCAACAGCAGAAGGTATACTGTTAGCGCCAAGGACGTTTGACCACATTATGCAATCACACATAATGGACATAACATTTATGAGCTATTGTTTACACTTGTTGACAATTTGGATTGCATCACTCTTCCAAATAGATCAGGGTCGATACATAATTAGAATGGTGAAGTTACATCATTAGATGTTCCGAATGCATGTGAGATACAACACTGAATAGAAGTTGCATAATGTTATAAAGCCTGGGGTAATATGACATACTAACAACGATCGTATAACTGCAACCCCCGTATTGTTGAAATGCAACTCTCGATTTTTGTTGTAACAATTACACTGCCCAAGATTTGTATGTTGTATGCTTGCATTATGTAAAATGATTTTGTGTCGCTTTTCACATCGAAACGTGGAATGAGTTCATTCTGTGATATAACTTTTGTTCCGATCCAGTTTTGATTTTTATGAAAAGTAGTCACAGGATCCCTCTTATCCTGTGATTTACCTAAAAGCTTTTTTGACTAGTTCGTTTATTACGCCTAATCCGCCGACATTTACAGGATACTAGTTAGAAACACTAATTTGTAGCAATTAGAAACACTTGATAAAGAATGTTTGGAACCGCTGGTTTTGGATTGCGTTACCCAATTCCACTACATCATCGAAATTGGGTACAATAAATGGGCAATATTCCCATGTTAATTATATGACGACAAATACAGATGCCCATTTTGAATGGCAAGATGCGAACATGCCAATTGCTAGCATAGCTTCGTAGAATCGGTCAAAATCCCAGAGTACTGTTGACGTAGTGTCTAGAAAAGTAGTGTATGCCATACCACAGTACTAATGGGCAATTGCAGTTTTCTTGTCCTTGAAGGTAGTATTTCGGGTATTAATCACAGTTATGAACTTATTAGAATCATAAGGCGATGCCGCGTACATGAAAAGTTTTGCAAATTACATGACAACTACTCAGTATTTACTTTCTTTGTTAGGTAAGATATTCAATAAATTTTTTCCGTTGCATAACTCTCCTGTGCAGGTGCAAACGTACTCTTTGGTTTTCTCCTCTGGTCCAGTCGTCATCTCACAAATCTCCTCGCCTCCATCCGTTTGCGAGCATTCTTTCCATACGACCTCTCCGTTGTCAACAGTTTGAACGCATTGGGTAGTTGATTTGCACTCCACAACTTCCTCTATTCGTTCTGTGCAATATGCATCACTGCATGATGTGTCGTAACACTTTACTAAAATTTAAAAACGATACTAATTAAATAAGAGTGCCAATTGTTTAAAAAAATATATAATTTATTATAATCTGCTTTTATGTGTTTACAACGTACCCGAAACAGTGAGGTCAAAAATTGAAAACAGAATGAAACTTGCGATGACTGACTTCAAATCCATATTGGTTTCTTTTGGAGATGTGCAATATAAAATATCTCGTGTCAGACTGTTCGCTGCAACTTCAGTTTGGTAAGTGTATCATATAATTTTATTGATGCATTTTATAACCAAACAGTCATGCTCCGCTATTGATAAATAACTAATTTGGCTGTAGACAATACGCAATTAAGAAATTATGGTATACAAATCAATTAATTGATCAAGTTTGGATGCGAAACTTATAGCTACACATTACCGCATGCATGCTGAAATTAGAAGTGAAAGGTATTGAATTTGTTTCCAGTAGCCGAGCGTATTGGTAGTGTGGTTTGATGATATCATAATGGACAGTTATATGCATTTACGATTTTGCCTGCTTATCCAATGGAATATAGAAGTGGATGACGCAACTGATGGGAACATTTATTTGTCCCTTCGACGAATTTCTGGACGAGCAAGGTCTGGCCGTTATGATGAAAGCGTTATTAGCTGCAGGGGAAATTTGTATTTCGCAATTTGGGAATGCACTTCGTGACAAGCTATTTGAAAGGAGAAATGTCTACCACAATTCACTTTTACAATAATTACGACTGAAGCGGTTTTTATACATTGGTGTTTTGGATTCGCATTCCACGATTTCTTGTTTCTTCGCATCACACCAGTCATCAATAAAAGTTGTCTTGTGGCGTCGGACTATAACTATTGTTCTATTTCCATTGTTGCTTAAACGCTTTCGGAGAGACCTAACTCCCCAATCGGCTGTCCTGCTTATACTGTGCTTTTCCAAATGCTATCAATATCCACAAGTGGCATATTTGCCTCTATGCTGACATCCGTAAGGTCGTACTTTATCGACGTTACTGCCGACATGTAATCCAATGAAAGCGATATCCCTGGCAAAGTAAGCGCATCCATATGCGCTTGGATACCGTCTTGGGACAAGGATCGTATGAAAAATGTAGCATTGATTTTTGCTGTGTGATAAAAACCGTCCAGTTTATTTAAGTAAATTGAACATGTAACGTGAAAGCAAAATTTCTGAAAATAGAACACGCTCTGTTGGCGATACTGATAGTTGATAAAATGAACTAAACTACTTTCGATTGGCTGGTCCAACGTCTCCCATTTGCCAACAGTGATGACATATTGGTTGGCCCTAAACATGATGGGAAATACATCCTCATGGTCCGCTTCAAACTCAGTCAGTGAAGGTCTGGTACGCTCATTTTCAGGCATCAATTGCATATTGGCAAATGATCTTGTGTGCATGCTAGTCATTGTCTACGAAGTGCAATCCGGTGGGGCTAAATAAACAACAACCTCACATGTCCTTCGATAATGTGGAATTGAGCTTCCACGATTCGCCTGACCTTCAACTAAACTGTATACTCTGTTGTTGCAAACAAATCCGTTTAGCCAACCTGGTTCGTGTGGGAATTCCGAGTACATTATTGGTAAATCCATTGATAAAACACTGTAAGCAAACAACTAGTAACAAATGGACAAATATTTACTGGTTATAATTTGTGAATTATTTTCAAATCAGAATTCAATAAAATTGTATGAAAAATACCGAGTGATCCATTGTCGCCTGCACAATGTGAATACTGCAATTCTCAAAGACTTGCAATTGTCTACGAAGATTTAATTCGATTCTTCTCGTTGAGCTTCCAGAGAATAATGCTCCAATATTAATTATGCACAAGAGAAACAAATGTGGAATCAACAGATTCATCATTATCCACCTGTTATGCCTTAACGTCAGTGCTGTACTATAATTTTTTGAATGGGTACAGATGCTAGGATTGGCGACTTACGTAAATATTACAATGTACGCGGTTCCACATATGTTCAATGGTATATCTATATTTTAAGCAAGATATTTGGCATGTGAGAAAACTTCAAAGAAACTGTTTGTAAAGAAGCAATGTCGTGTAAGTTGTGAGGAGTATCAACCATACATGAATTTCATGTTACGAAAGAAAATCCATAAAACTAGTGCATACGCAATTTGATCAATATTCAATTAACAAGTTTTGATCGAAACGGATACGAGATTTGAGATAACCCACATAACCAACTTGATAGGCATGGTGCCAAGTTGTTATTGCATTTTTGTTGCACGAACTTGCAGCGAACATGCAAGTAAGAACTAACTGTGTCTTGGAAACACAATGACATGTACATAAACAATAAAGGTGGATAAGACTGTGGTTGTGGATAGTGGATGGTTGGTATTGGAATGGTGGATAAGTAATATGAACCTCTATACTCATTACATGGCATGACGTAATTCTAACCATGCACTCTGTTTCCATTTTCATGTAGAATTCTCATTATTACTACGGTGGCTTCATATTCAAAGGGCCAAGATATGCACATGTTTATATTAATTATATACAATTTTAACCTGCTCTTTCCAATGGTGAAGGTTTCAGGTCAAACCATTTTGAAATTATGCCCGCTTTTTTCAAAAAACTACCCAAAATAGGTACTTTTTTCAAAAAAGTTTGTTTTGCGGAAAAGTGCGAGTCTGGAGCGCCAAACGGTTAACAGATTCGAAATCAGCGTCCTTTATACCCTTAGTTCCATGAACATGTTGGCGCTCCAGCTACGCAATTCTGAATAATTTGTTAATTTGTGTAGTGGTTTCGACACTGGGTATGGGGTCCTCCAGCATGTATGTACACTACCTTGCATGCAAAGTGCAGGCAGTGGGTGGAAATCAGGGGTCAAATTTTCAATTAAATTAAGCTCCAAAATGTTGAGCTCCAAAATCTAAAACGTTGTATTCCACCCACTGCCTGCACTTTGCATGCAAGGTAGTGTACATACGTGCTGGAGGACCCCCTACCCAGTGTCGATACCACTACACAAATTAACTAATTATTCAGAATTGCGTAGCTGGAGCGCCAACCTGTTCATGGAACTAAGGGTACAAAAGGACGCTGATTTCGAATCTGTTAACCGTTTGGCGCTCCAGGCTTGCACGTTTCCGTAAAACAAACTTTTTTGAAAAAAGTACCTATTTTGGGTGGTTTTTTGAAAAAAGCGGGCATAATTTCAAAATAGTTTGACCTGAAACCTTCACCATTGGAAAGATCAGGTTACAATTGTATATAATTAATATAAACATTTGCATATCTTGGCCCTTTGAATATGAAGGCACCGTAGTAATAATGAGAATTCTACCTGAAAATGGAAACAGCGTGCCATGTATTTAAACTTATGTAGGATATGCTCTGGTACATGAAATTGTTTTCTATTTATTTGACATGCTGTCATATATATACATTGGACTCATTACTCAATGTCTCTGGATATTTTTTTTGTTTTACATATACAGTAATTAACACAACTTACCGTTCATTTTTCATTGTACCTGTCGTACTTTGGATGGGGGAGCAATTATGTAGGTACACATGTTCCATTCCGCTAACTGCAACGATGTCCTAATGAAGAAATGTGTGCAACATTATGTGCTATTATTAACTTCTTTTTCAAACGTACTTAAAAGGCAGTGAGTTTCAATTATAATTTCTGTGTAGAATACTGCGCACGTGGTTGTCAAAATATATTTTCATTGGTCAGCCTTTTCGTGCAATAGCACGACCAAATGTCTTTCTGGCACAAATCGCCGTTGCAAAGGCGTAAGAATACATTGCGTTAATCTATTCGGCCGCTTAACGAGTTACATTTCTCCTTTGGGCAGGATCACCTACGGTCATTACCGTTAATGCTGTTTCGAACACATTGTTTTGGTGTTTCGGATGCAACAATTTCTTGCCTCGTAATACTGCAGTATTGGTCGACTCATATGAACTGGCTGCATTTCACTGAAATTGTACCAGAGTACCGAACAAATTAATTTAACGATTTTTTGAACGAAACACAAGTTTGTAGATTACTAGAATGTTCTACGTCAGCAATTGCAAATAGGCGGAAGGCCAGCACTGCTAAATTAACACATACTAGAAACTCCCGTCCTTAATAAGGACGCTGAAACTCAATAATTATATTTTTTGTTCAAAATACCGATATGAAAATAAATTAGTGTCAGTCACCGCAGCATATACTTTTTACAATTACATTGGAACGAAACGTTTGTTAAGTGGTTGTGTTTGTAATTTAATTTAATGTTAGTATTCAACTTCTAAACTGCGCTTAGTTATCATGGAGAACAATGGAGGAATGCAATACCATCGAATGCTTTGATTTTCACTCAATTTTCAAACTTCACCTTTGACCTTAAACATCAAGCATATTTCAAAGTTTGACATGTCCGATATTTGCTGGCATAATAATAGTATGAAAACCATCTTTAAATTTATAACTTTGAAGCATAAAAAGTAAAAATTTAAGTTGTTGACCTTTGACCTCAATTAATTATTTAGCTGTTGTGTATTTCATAATGTCAACCCCTCAATGCACTCCGCCATTCAATTTGGAGTCGAATGAAATATTGATCACCCGTGTGCGTTGAAAAATAAAAACGTTTTAGCTGGACAAACTAATTCCAATTTGTGTATTAATAATATAAATGATATATGGATGGCCAGGGAGAGGTAGCAATCGAGATAGTTACCATTTGTTGAAAAGTATTAATACTGTATTGTAATTAATACTGTACCGTAGTAAATACGATATGTGAATAATCTTATGTGCTACTATGTGCTATTATGTCTAAAATATCGCAATCAAGTTGCCGAAAACATGTAACTATATATTTTCTTAATTCAATCAATCAATCTTTATCAATGGACCAAATAAACAAGTTATGAATCGGTGTGTTTGTGAATTCAGTGATAACGTGACAAAAGTCATAAATCTATCAGTGAGCTACCCTGGTCGGGGATATTGATGGATACATATAATAATAATAATTCGAAATTCGAATGTACATATAAGTAATGCAGTGAATATGCAAAGCAAATGAACAAAATAAAGATTTGTCATAGTCAAATTGAGTTCAGATTGTTTTGAGGAAATAGATCGACAGGTCAATTATGTGCACCTAATTTTATTTAAAGTACCGGGCGCCTATGTAAAATTTTAAAACCACGAAGAGTGCATATGGGCCAATGATATCTGAAATACGGCGTCTCAGATACGAAACCACTTTCCAAAGGGATTTGTAAATACGTTTTCTTACTTCGAACAAACACCCAAGTGTTGAAACCAAAATGCACAGTAGGTACACGAAAAATACAACTCGAACATTTCCATATACGGACAATTTGTGAACCTTCTTGTCGTCCTTCTGTCGTGCCTCTTGAACAGTATCATTCCACGTTGAAAGTCGAAAGGACCAATTCTCCCACGCCCCAACAATACCGGACTCAAATACAGAATGTACTCGTACTATAAACCTGGTTACTTGATATCCCACATTACTGAACAACCATGCCACCGATGTAGTTCCCAGTGAGTCCTTGCTCATACTAATCCGGTTAAAATATGTGTGATTACCTTGATTCAGGAATCGCAGTTTCAGCTGCAGAAACGTAGAGTAAATTTCCTCATACTCGTCAATATAAGCATATTGGTCACATTTGGCTAACGCGTCAAACAGATACTCGTGTGCCATCATTTTTGTCAGCTCCAAGTAAGACGTAGGATAGTAAATCATTTTCCTTATCTCCCTCACTATTTTTGGTTTATCATGATTTGCTTGACTTACTCCGTAAGCGGCTGCGAAACGAGTGCTTGAAAGATCTTGAATGCTGCGATTAGGTGGCGTATAGGCAAACATGTCTTCGACCAATGGCATCAAAAACTCGTGATCTCTCACAAAACCTCCAAGCACATTTAAAAGCGAAACATTTTTGTGGATGAGCTGCTCAAAATACTCGACTGGTTCCCTCCGCAATGGCGCAATTAATTGCGTAATGTTTTCGCCCTTGTATGCATTGGATAGCACAATGCCCATCAGTAGCCACGCGGCAATGAGTGATCTACACTTGCATGGGATGTGCGCACCTTGTTCCAACAATGAATCCAGGGCAAAAAATAAGGAATCAATTTTGTTTCCAGTGATCCGTAAACTAACAAATATAATGCTAACAGCAGCAGACGATACTAATAATGCAAACCAGACTTTGTAATCAAACGCCGACACAAATCCGTTGAAAGATATTGTGTCGACATTGGATATATCGGCGCATGTAAGGAAGTGGTAGCCTCTGTTATTGAGTTTGGTGAACTGAATGTATTTTGGCGAATCGGCAATGTAAAACACGGGAAATATGAGGGTTTTGTCATGGTCAATCACTTTTGTTAGGTTTGGTTGAATGAGGTTAAGAAATATTAATCGTTGGTCCAACGTGTCACGCGTCGTGACTTGACTAAAGTATGCATCTCTTAGCTCTACGTTGTTAACGCACTCTCGTTTACAACCTATTCCCCAAACCGGATGACCCAATTTTGCTGTACTAAACCACAGTGAGTCTAAATCCAGCAAAGTGTCACGTGGTTTCAGAATCACCTTCGCATGATCGTACGTTAAGGAATGTATTGCCGAAACGTAGTCAGGTATATGCAAAATGTATCCGCTAGTCAAAGCATCGATATTGTTTTGGATCATTTGTTGAGACAAAGTGCCAATGACGAACGTCGAATTGGTTTCCACACGAAGGGAAAAAGCTTCAAATCCCAATTCACTCTTTTCTAATGAAAAGCAAACTTGAATGAACAGCTTCTGAAGAACGAACACACTATCTTTGCGATGTATCGCATCGACAAAATTAAATAAACTTTTGCCGACTGGCTGATCCAATGTCTTCCACGTTCCCACAGTAACGAAATATCTGTTGGATCTGGAAGCAATTGGGAAGAAATTATCTGAATTCTCCTCCTTGGAATCCGACATTAAATTCGGCACGATTGGATTCCGGTCGCTTGCTGGCAACAGCTCATCAAACGCACTTGCGTACGCTGTCGTTGTCCAGGAAGCGCAATCGGGTGGAGTAATATAAACTACTACCTCACATGTTCTACGGTAGCTTGGAATTTTGTTTGCGTGAAATCCTTGACCTGGAGCAAAAGTGTATCCTCGGTTGTTACATTCAAATCCGTTTAGCCAACCACACATGTATGTATAATGTGAGTACATTATCGGGATGGTCAGAGGTAGAACATTGTATGCAAACACCTACAGTTTATTCAGCAAACATGATATCATCATTTAATAGAGTTGTGGATGATAAGTAATATTTGACTCACCGATTGATAGATGTTTGCTACTGCGATGTGAACACTGCAGTTCTCAAACACATGTAAACTATTTGTCAGATCTAACTCCAATCTTCTGGCTGGGTGCTGTGAATATGTTGGACCAATTTTTGTCATGTAAATAAGAAACGCGGAACAAAAGAGCGGATTCATGTTGGTCAAACGTTTATATTTTGACATCTATCATGCACTAAATATATATACTTCTGTAGAATTAATTTAAACTTATTTTCCAATTCAATTAAACATGTGTTGTCACGAGAATGGTCAACCCTGTCTTCTCAAAGTTGCAATACTGTGTGGCAATTAATGTTGCGTTTCGTCTAAAGAAAATATGCAGTTGTAACTTATGCAATTCGATCAATACACAATTAATCGTTCGTGACGAAGCCGAATTTTGGGAATTACATTACCAGTAAATTGAATCCGAGAATCGCCTATATATCAAAGTATTATATAATGTGTTCCATCAAGACTCACTCTGCATTAGAATATCAAACAATGTAATGATTATTGATTATTATTGATTGGTCTGAAATACTAAGGAACTTAAACAACGTGAAGCACTGTCGCATACTTTTTTAACAATCGCAAACTATACTATAAAATGTACAAACATTTGTAGCTACAAATATGTTAATAATGGCGTATTGTTAGTATATTGCGACACTTCAAATAGTTTAGCAGGGTATAAACGTTGTTTCTACTTGTTCGGAAATTGACAAAATCTATTTTCAAAAGGACGGGACTATCTTGTGTAACGTGTATGAATTATTTTCCAATTAAGCATACTTAAGTAACTCACATAATCTTTATTGATTCTGTTATGCAGGCCGCTTCTCCTCCACAATTTTGTTTGGTGTAATACACTACGTATATGCTATTACGGAAAGACATTGGCACTCATTTGGCACGATTTTGCTAATGCTATGGGAATTGAAAATCCGAGCCATCTAATTATCCATTTTAAGGATAAAAACTGTTGTATAACTGTTTTGCACGACATAAAAGGTATGGTTTGTAGGATGCAATCAAATTGTCCCCTTATCATGATCAACAAACATAACCCATAATGCTCACGATGTTAAAACCAATTATTTGCTGCAATTTTTTGACTAACCTCGACGGTGCAAATAGGAAACAATCCTGCTTAGGATTGAAATCAGTTCGACGAGTATATTGATCAGATGGGTACGAATGGCTTTCGCGGGTCGGGATTGGAAAGCTTCTTCAGTTACTACATGGAGAAAAAATGAAAGCAGAGGACGAATTCCAATATTAGTTTGTTGCCCAGGTAATAGATGTTGCTAAATAGCGTTAATATAGATACAAACTTGGCCATGTATCGTCGATTCTATATATTATGGATATGTACTTGTGCTATGAATGGTGTCAGTAAGCGGGTTATTTAAATATGAGTTCGTATTTGTAGTTATAAGTGGCAAAGCAAAATAAAAGAAGTGTACGTAAATATGTAAAGCAAAGTGTAAAAATTCGAAAAAAATACTGTAAAAATCACTGATAATTTGCATTGACCCAAGTTTTCATTTTATATATACAAGGTCGGTCATAGTATTGGACGTATATCTGTGTCTGATATTTGTTAATTACGTGTTACGTTGCATGTCGTTGGAATGTGTCAAGTCATGAGAGACAGCTAACTACATATACACATCGCAGAAAGCCATTTTCGCTCAATAAATGCTCAGCAGCTGCCGATGTTAAGAGCTGGAATCATTTAAATACGGAATTAATATTATTTATTTATTGACTTTACTGCAGACACAATATCGTATAGTAGACTTTACTCTAATTAGGCATTACCCCAGGTTCCTAGAGATCGACTTACACATAATGCACTTATGCAATAACAGGCTGTACTACATTTGTGCCACGATTATATTGACGTCATTATAACAGCAAACTAAATGACATTGCACCTGTAACAATTACGACCACCGTTCCATACCTAGAGACGGACCACAAAAAATTCTTGGATGGCGGCAGCCCGTCCAACGCAGATATGTAAAGTTGAAAGCTTTATTTTCTGGGCCTGTGCTCGAATCGCATGCCATCAAATTATAATTTCTGAAGAAATGTTATAGAATAACAATGGCTAGTCCGGCTATCTGATGTGTAAATGCAAATGTAGGATACTCATCATTTCGTATTAACTGAACGTCATGTAGGTTAAACGTCATGTAGTCTTACGTATGACCGGATATTGAAAGACAATAAATGAACGGCGTATATAAGGCACTAAGCAAAATCAATGATGACATTAAATTTATTGAGTAATGATATTGAACAGTATTGTTTGTATCAAAACCGAATTTTAACGGCCATCCTCATCCGAAGCAGGCTTTCGAAAAGTGGGTAATTGGCCCACCAAATTTTTGTCGTTGCAGAAATCCCCACTGCAGACGCATGTGAATGCCCTTTCTTTTCCAAAATCCATTCTGCGCCTGACAACTTCACATTCCTCCTTTTCCGGTTTCTCCTGTTTTGAACAGGACCTCCAGTGAACCTCGCCATCCACGACATTTTGAACGCATTGTTACGTTGATTTGCATTCAACCATTTCCTGCTTTTGAGTGCTTCACAACTGGTCTGGTAGCATTTCACTAAAATGTAAATTAGCGATGAGATAAGGTGAGTAGCATTATGAACAAATTTTAGATAGGTAACTTACCATAGAAAGCAAGGTCAAGACTTACAAATAGAAATACGGTGATCACAATAAGCTTGAAATCCATGTTTGAATGAAGTGCCGGGGCGATGTTGGTGTAGAGCAAGATGAAAGACTTTGCTAACCAACGCAAAATTTGTAATTATGTATATGCGAGAAGCCCGTTAGCAATTGTAAGTGTGTGCGTGCTCAGATCAGATGTCTACTGACGATTATCAGTTGCATTGTCTTGGGAGACAAATGAATTATGTCATGTGCGAAAAAAATGCATGATACCGTCAGCTATGCAACAGCGTCATTTTACCGTGTCGGAAAACATTTACTTCTTATTGTACTTCGTAACCTTGGGGCTTTGGCTGGTAGACGTGTGTTGGACAATTTTGGTACATGTCGGCCGCGTAATATAGTATGTAATTAACGTTCAACAAATATGCAAAACTAAAAAAATGCCCAGACTATGCCAATAGTATGCTTTGTGTTTTGTGTCTTCAAGTTGGATACTCTACCATTCGCTAACTTTCGGATCCCTTTTTCTCCTTGCGAAATCAAATACTCGTAGATTTTCAAACGTGCCGACATGAAAAGATATTAAATTAACTGTCCACTGAGTGAATATAAATTAACTCGATGAACATGTTCAGTTGGATTTCACATTTTAATAGAAAAGAAAATTTTGTTGAAAAATGTATCCAAGCTGTTCAGAATATAATTACAAAGTTGAACCTTCTCGAACGGTAGGTATGGTATCCACCAGGTATTTTTCGTTGCACAAATCCCCGTTGCAGACGCACTCGAATCTGTCGTCGTGGTGCCTTGTTCCATACTCTACAGCTTCGCATTGCTCCTTCATCTCTTTATGCATCATGAGGCAACCCCTCCAGTAAACTTCGCCTTTGATTGTTTTTTGCTCGCATTGTTTGGCGTATTTGCATTCGACAACTTCCAGCCTTAGAGATTTGCACTCTTCGTCTTCGCATCTGTTCCGGTAGCATTTTACTGAAATTTACCACAATATCGATGATATTGGGCGAGTAGCTTTGTGAAAAAATTTTAGATGGTAAGCTTACCATAAGAAAATCCAAGGTCAACACATGCGAATAGAAAAATGGTGATCACAATAAGCTTGAAATCCATGATGTATGAAGTGCAAGTGAGAAGTTGTAGTAGAGCAAGTTGCCAGACTTTGCTAACGTTCGTTCAATTTGTAGATATTTATGGCCAGGAAGCCCGCCAGTAACTGTGTGTGTGTTGGTGTTCAGACGTCTACGAGCTCAGGAGTGTTACTGGTGTTCGTCATTTGCGTCGTCTTCTGTTGCAAATAGAACAAGTGGAATGCGAAAAAAATTCATGATGCCATCCGCAGTTAAACAGCGTCATTTTGTTTTATGTCGGACTACATATTTGCTTCATATTGTTCTTGATAATCTTGAACCAATACAATAAGATGCATACCACTACGCGTGCACGTGAGTCGTGTGACGCGATGCTGTCGACGCTACAATCTTAATAAGGCATCTTAAAAGAGCACAATTAAAAGACAGTTTATCTTAAGAGATTTATTTTCCTTACATTGAGTTCAGATTCTTGACTGTCAATGTAATAGATTAATTATATGCACATTTCAAATCCGATATCGCCTTTCTATGTAAACATGTAAAACGAAAGAAAGTGCAAATGGCCCAATGATATTTGAAATTAGGCGTTTCAGATAACAAACAACTCTGCAAAAGAATTGGGCAACACATTTTCTTGCTTCGAACAGACACCCAAGTGCCGAAATCAAAATACAGAGTAGGTACACGAAAAACACAACGCGGACGTTGCCATGCACAGATAAGTTATGGACCTTCTCTTCATCATTTCGTCTTACTTCTTGCACAGTATCGTTCCACGTTGAAAGTCGAAACGCCCAATTTTCCCACGCCCCAATAAGTCCTGACTCAAATAGTGAATGTACCCTTATTACAAATTTGGTTGCATGATGTCCAACATTTTTGAACAACCATGCTACTGTTGTTCTTCCCAATGACTCCTTGCTCATGGTAATCTTATCAAAATAGGTTAGATTCGCTTGATTCAGAAATAGAAGTTTTAGCTGCATAAATGCTGCATATATTCGCTTATACTCGTCAATGTAAGCGAATCGATCACACTTGGATAGCATGTCGAAAACGTAGGGGTACGATATTATTTGCATCAACTCCTTGGACGATGTTGGATAATAAATCATTTTACGCACTTCTCCAACTATCCTTGGTTTATCATGATGTGTACGGCTTACTCCGTAGTCAGCACCAAACCGAGTGTTCGAAACGTCTCCCGGTGTGCTACCATTTGGCGGCAGATTCGCAAATAATGTTTCGATCAGTGGCCATATATACTCATGATCCTTAAACGACAGTTCAAGCATACTTAAAATTGAAATATTCTTAAGGATAAGCTGCTCAAAGTATTCAACTCTCTCATGTCGTAATGGTGCAATCAGTTGTCTAATATTTTCTCCTTTGTAGGCGTTTGATAGGACAATGCCCATCAGTAGCCATGCTGAAATGAGTGCTTTGCCCTTTTGTGGAACATACGTCCCTTGCTCCAGCAAAGTATCCAACGGAAAAAATAAAAGGTCAATCTTATTTCTGGTAACCAGGAAACTTCTAAATGTTATTGTAACGACAACAGACGAAATTATTAGCGCAAGCCATATTTTATTATCGAATGCAGACACGAATCCGTAAAATGATATTGTATCGATTTTCGAAATGTCAGCGCATGTGAGAAAATGGTAACCTCTGTTATTGAGTTTGGTGAACTGGATATGTGTTGGCGAATCCGCTATGTAAAACATGGGAAATAACGGAGACTTGCCGTTGTTGATTATGTAGGATATGTTTGGTTCGATGAGGTTAAGAAATATTACTCGCTGGTCCAGCGTGGTACTTGTTACCTGAGTAAAGTATGTGTCCCTTAGCGCAACGTTACTGACGCACCTTCGTTTACAATCTATCGCCCAAACTGGATGAGCAATGTTTGCATTGCTAACCCACACATGCTCCAAGTCAAATAACGTCGTATGTGGTTTTAGATTGACCTTCACAATTGCGTACTTTATGTGTTGAATTGCTGATTGATAATTCAGCACATTTGAAACCGATGTCGAACTCAGCACGTCAATATTGTTACCGATTATGTCTTGGGCAAATGTTCCTATAACATATGTAGCATTAATGTTTGCATAAAGAACGAAATCCTCCAACTCACTCTTTTGAATTGATAAGCAAACTTGGAGGAAGAATTTCTGTAAATGGAACACGCTTTCTTTACTGAATGTCGAATCAATGAAACGAATGAAACTGTTTGGGATTCGCTGATCCAATGTCGTCCACGTTCCGACAGTAACAAAATATCGATTTGCTCTGGAAACTATTGAGAAAGAATACTCTGGATCCTTGTCAAAGTCATCCAATACAGATTCCATCTTGATTTGATCACGGTCTTTGGCGGGCATTAGCTCATCAAATGCACTGGTGTAAACGCTGTTTATTGTCCAGGAAATGCAGTCAGGTGGTGTTATGTAAACAATCGCTTCGCAAGTTCTACGGTAACTAGTCTTGTTTCCATGAAATCCTTGACCTTAAGCTAGACTGTAACCTCGGTTATTGCATACAAATCCGTTCACCCAACCAGTTACGAATGTATAGTGCGAATTTATTATGGGGATTGGCAATGGAATGACGTCGTAAGCAAAAACCTGGATGCAAACGAACACAATAAAAAATCGTTAGCTTTTTGAGTATTTAGATCGCTGTTAAATTGTGTCATGAAATTGTTGTCAGGAAAATATTATTTAACATACCGAATTATCAATGATTGCTACGGCAATATGAACACTGCAATTCTCATACACGAGTAAACTCTCGGTAAGATTTAAATCGACTCTTCTGGATGAGTGACGGGAATATGTGGAACATATTATGGTTGTGTAAATTAGAAGAACGAATCTCCGAGACAGTTCCATATTGATCAGTTCAGTTTGCTGTCAGCTGTTGTAGAGCATATGGAGTATCGTAAAGCTTCATTGCACAAATAGGAATATAAACAAGGGGCATACATAATTCGATCAATACGCAATTAAGCCATTACAAACAGGGAATGCACCCTTATTAAAAATCTGGTTGCATGATATCCAACATTCTTGAACAACCAAGCCACCGTGGTACGTCCCAGTGATTCCTTGCTCATGGTAATCTTGTCAAAATATGTGTGATTCCCTTGATTCAGAAATAAAAGTTTTAGATGCAGAAACGCTGCATATATTCGTTCATACTCGTCAATGTATGCGAATCGGTCACACTTGGATAGCATGTCGAAAACGTAGGAGTACGATATTATTTTCATCAGTTCCTTGGACGATGTTGGATAATAAATCATTTTACGCACTTCTCCAACTATCCTTGGTTTATCATGATGTGTCTGGCTTACTCCGTAATCGGCACCAAACCGCGTGTTTGAAACATCTCCCGGGGTGCTTCCATTTGACGGCAGATTCGCAAATAACGTTTCGATCAATGGCCATATATATTCATGATCTTTCACACCCAATTCAAGCATACTTAAAATTGATATATTCTTAAGGATAAGCTGCTCAAAGTATTCAACTCTCTCATGTCGTAATGGTGCAATGAGTTGTGTGATATTCTCTCCTTTGTATGCATTGGATATAACAATGCCCATCAGTAGCCATGAGGCAATGAGCACTTTACCCTTTTGCGGAACATTCGTCCCTTGTTCCAATAAAGTATCGATCGGAAAAAATAAAACACCAATCTTATTTCTGGTAATCCTGAAACTCTTAAATGTTATTGTTACGACGACAGACGATACTATTAACGCAAGCCAGATTTTATTATCAAATGCAGACACGAATCCGTTAAAGGATATTGAATCGATTTTGGAAATGTCAGCGCATGTGAGAAAATGGTAACCTCTGTTATTGAGTTTGGTGAACTGGATATGTGTAGGCGAATCCGCGATATAAAGCATGGGAAATAAAGGAGATTTGCCGTTGTCGATTATCTTGGTTATGTTTGGTTGTATGATGTTGAGGAATATTACTCGCTGGTCCAATGTGTCAGTGGTCACCTGAGTAAAGTAAACATCCCTTAGCGCAACGTTACTGATGCACCTTCGTTTACAATCTATCCCCCAAACCGGATGAACAAGGTTTGCATTGTTTACCCACTCATGCTCCAAATCCAACAAGGTCGCATGCGGCTTCAGATTCACCTTCACAATTGAATACTTTACGTGTCGAATTGCTGATTGGAAACTCATCACATGCGAAATGGATACAGAACTCAGCACGTCAATATTCTTTCCGATGGTGTCTTGCGCAAAAGTTCCTATAACGTATGTAGCATTAATGTTTGCATGAAGCACGAAATCCTCCAACTCACCCTTTTGAATTGATAAGCAAACTTGGAGGAAGAATTTCTGCAAAAGGAACACGGTTTCTTTACTGAATGTGGAATCAATGAAACGAATTAAACTGTTTGGGATTGGCTGATCCAATGTCTCCCAAGTTCCGACAGCAACAAAATATCGATTTGATCTGGAAACGATTGAAAAAGAGTACTCTGGATCCTTGTCAAAGTCATCCAGTACAAATTCCATCATGATTTGATGACGGTCTTTGGCGGGCATTAGCTCATCAAATGCACTTGTGTACACGCTGTTTATTAACCAGGAAATGCAGTCAGGTGGTGTTAGGTAAACAATCACTTCACAAGTCCTACGGTAACTTGGAGTCTTGTTTCCTTGAAATCCTTGACCTTGAGCTAGACTGTAACCTCGGTTATTGCATACAAATCCGTTCACCCAACCAGTCACAAATGTATAGTGGGAGTATATTACGGGAATTGGTAATGCAATGACGTAGTAAGCAAAAACCTGGATGCAAACGAACACAATAAAAAATCGTTAGCTTTTTGAGTATTGAGATCGCTGTTAAATTGTGTCATGAAATTGTTGTCAGGAAAATATTATTTAACATACCGAATGATCAATGATTGCTACGGCAATATGAACACTGCAATTCTCATACACGAGTAAACTCTCGGTAAGATTTAAATCGACTCTTCTGGATGAGTGACGGGAATATGTGGAACATATTATGGTTGTGTAAATTAGAAGAACGAATCTCCGAGACAGTCCCATATTGATCAGTTCAGTTTGCTGTCAGCTGTTGTAGAGCATATGGAGTATCGTAAAGCTTCATTGCACAAATAGGAATATAAACAAGGGGCATACATAATTCGATCAATACGCAATTAAGCCATGGAGGAAACACGGACGTATTGGACTAGATGAGAAAAATTCAATTAGGGGTCAACCTAAATATTATCTTATTAAGTAGAAAAACATGATATAACACAGCTTGCTTCTATAGATTAAAAAAACTGCTTCATTAAATATTTCAAATTTCATCCAACACTTGCTTGATTGATCGGAAAACGAGAAGAACTCTAACATTAGAAAACGTAAAACGGGCTCTAGGTTGCAAATTGTTAAACAAACCATCATGTGGTGTCCGAATGTCCTGAAATATTCAACCCATATTATGTATATGTTCATATAATAAAAGTACAACCAACCTACAGAGTTGTGCAACATCCAAGCAATTGTTACTTCGTATTCCAAAATTGACAACTATTTTCAAAAATGGCGGTATTCGATTTTAATCTACATAATTTTTTACTCATTTTGCACTATCTGACAAACACTAGGAAACAGTAAGTATGGTTTGCTTGCAATAGTTAGGTATATGCAACTATGAAAAAAAGTATCGATTATAAACTAAAACGGATATGAGACTATTGAATTCCACCACATCATTTTGCTGATCATAATCAGGGAATCCGCAGGTGTAATATCATATTATATGGCACAATGTACGTTGAAAGTATACTTAATTTGAACGCCGTATTTATACGAACCGTATTTATACTAACAACACCCATAGCGAACAGTATATTCCTATTACAGCTGGTGTTTTGAGGCAAGCTAATAACACATGTTGACGTCGTATTCTCCAAAGGTAATCACGCCCGGAACATGCAATGGCAAACTGCCAAACAGACAAAAGTGATCTAAAACACGCAGCGTTAGCAGAGGAAAAATTGTTACGTGAATTGTAAGTATCAACAAGACAGTATAGAAGTAGGCGTATATTTCCCGTAATTAAGACAATTAAATGCAACCGCGCTCTCTACCATTTCTGAAATTCTGTTACGTATCTTTTCAGGCTCACGTAGAATGTCACAGTTTCAATCCAACTGCAAACATTAATACGCTTCGATGATTGCATTATCAACAACTCAGCGAAAAGAGACAATGTGGAAGCAAGAATACAAAGTGCAAAGACGAAGAACACGACACGAACGTTCCCAGAAATGTTTAAGCTCGTTGCTGTATTTTCGTGATGCTGCCTACTTGCAAGCACGGTTTCATTCCAGGTCGATATTCGAAATGCCCAATTTTCCCAAACTTGCACTATTCCGGATTCAAAGATGGAATGAACTCGGATTGTAAATCTAGTTGCCGGATATCGAATGTTTCTAAACAGCCAAGCAGAGCTGGTTCTTCCCAAGGAGTCCTTGCTTATGGTCACCCTATCATAACTGGTAAGATTCCCTTGCTTTAGAAAGCTGTTTCGGAGCCACAGGAACATGTTATAAGCTTGCTCGTATTCATCAACATATGCCATGTTACCGCAGTTCATTGTCAAATTTGCAACCTTTGAAACTTGCATCAATTGAAAAATTTCAACCAGATCACTGGGTCTGTAAATCAAGTTCTGAACGGCGGAAATTATGCTATCTGTCGAGTGCTCGCCGTAGACCGCTTCGACCTTGGTCACTCCAGTGGCGTTAGTTTCTGGTGGTGGCGGTAGAAATGGAAGAACTGACTCAAATACATGTCCATATGTATCTATTTCCTGGCTCCCGGCGCCAATCATACTTAAGACCGTAAGATTATATTTGACAAGCTGCTGAAAATATTCCAGCTTCTCGTGTTTTAATGGTGAAGTCAGCATTGTGATATTTTCGCCTTTGTAGCCATTTGACAGGATGATGCTCATTAGTAACCAGGACGACGTAAGCAATTTATAACGGCGTGGAATACTTGTTCCCTGTTCAAGCAGAGTGACAAACGGGAACAATATCCAGTCTAAATTCATCCGTCCCCGAAAAAACGGAGCAAATGAGACAATTAAGGAAGATGCGGATATAATGAGGAGTAGCCAAATGTAGTTGTCAAACGCAGATACGAACCCATGAAAAGATATTCCTTTGCGGTCCAACAAGTCGGTGCAAGTTACGAAATGGTAGCCTTTCTTCTCCAACTTTGTAAACTGGAGATATGTTGAGGACTGCCCCATGCCAAAGCCGGGAAATTGTTTGCTATAATCGTGGTCGACGATAATTGAAATATTTGGGTCGATAAGATCAATGTAAACGTATGACAGACCCACTGCCCTGTTTCTTAAAGCAAGGAAATAATTTTCTCCGTCGGGAAGTTCGCCACACGATCGTGGGCATTGTAATGCCCATATTTTGTGCTCCTGATTTAGATAGAGTGCTAAAAGTGTTTGGAAATCTTGAAACGAGGAATTGCCTGGGATTTCTTTCACAAACAAGTACTTCGTAGTATGTTGTTGATACGTGGAAGATGGAATTTGATCAACTTTGATGACATACTCCTTCGCAAATTGGCTCACTTGTATGTGATGTGATTTTGTAGAGATGACGAACAATGGGCTAGCCTCGGCATTAATCTTATATACGTCGAATGCATCAGGAATAATGTTGAGATCTACCCGAACAGCTAATTGAGTCGGTAAAAACTCATTTACCTCGCCAAACATTGCATCCGCCATGAAAGGGACACCCGGAGTAATGAACTGATTTAAAGTGGCCATTCTTTCAACTGTAATAAAGTGAATTCCGGATCTAAATAATTTTGGAAACGTTATCTGAGTTTCGGGTTCGTTTTCAGGAACTATTCGAGTGGCGCCAGGCACCAACAAGTTCATGTCGTGCAAAGGCATGATGGGATTTTGGACATGGTCCATTGCGAATATACTGCTGACTTGCCATGAATTGCAGTCAGCTGGTGTAATGTACACCAGAACTTGACAAGTTTTGACATCGGCGAGTGATACATTTTCCTTAAACCCTTGTCTACTTGATAAACTGTAGATGTGGTTTTTGCATCGAAACCCGAAGAACCAGCTTTTGGCGAATTTGTATTCTGAATACAGTATAGGGAATTCGAGTGGTCGAACGTTGTAAGCGACTTCCTGAAACAAATGGACCGGGTTTGTTTAACATTTTGGTTAACATCAGCTATAAAATACAAGTGTGTAACTTACCGAGTCTTCAAGAACAACTTGAGCAATATGTACAGTACAGTTTCCAAATATTCTTAGCCTTTTTGCTAAATCCAGTTGGATTAATCGGGGTGATGTGCTGATGGAACGGGTAATGTTGATGGTTATGAACAATAATATGGAGTATATATGTGTCATTTTGGTATCCGTCAAGAGCACATGGAGAACTTACTTGGCAAGAGATGAATTGGCATAATGGTTACATATCCCCCGCGAAGCTCGAGCAAACTGCTCACAAATTGTTATTGCTGCCGTCCGGTTGGATTACTAATTAATTTATGTTGATTGTGAAACGTAACATTTTACAACTGTGTGTCCATTCTTAATTATGCAATTATGTATACGTTTAATTATATATACCTAAACCAGTTTTACACAAGATGAGCGTAGCATTAATTACTTCAGAGCTGTTATCAGAAAATTACTTAGCGCTTTCATAACCAATCGGGTACATAAGCTTAACTGGATATATAAAACTTATCAGCAACGATAAAAACCTTTGGAGCAAAGTAATTTCATAAAGTGGCTCGTGTTACAAATGTTTGGTCAGTTAATTATTGGAACTGCTAAGCTCTCCTTTCTGTTATGCCTGGCATCAAGCACCACTTGATCAGATAAACTGATCTCCGTATGAGATGAAATCGAATAATTAAGACTTTAAAATTACATATCGCATGTCACCAGTTTTTGATTATCCAAATATATCAACAATAGCATTTTCACTATTTTCACTTGTTACTGGCAGGTTTACTTCATATCCCATGAATATTAAATCCGTTACTAGCATGTAAAACTTTTCCACACACACGAGTAATTTCTCAACATCGAATTTTTTCAGGATCGGGATAGAGCAGATAAGAACGTAAACCCTGGATTACTGCTAATATAAACCCACAACAGTTAAAACGCTTCTGTGAATGGTTAGATGCTCACAGGGATATGACACACTTCTTGTTAGTTTGTACACACATGTTCATATCGAAGACGATATTTTGAGTCGCTTTCTTGACCGCTGCGTGAATAGGTATATCGGATAGTCTATGATATGAAAGCAAGATAATTATTATTGTCAACACATTTTACAGATGCTTAGAATTTCTGGAGAACTGGCATTACCTGTGGCCATGCACAAATTGTCTGGATATATGCACTAAACATACGTACATTTTAAACTGAAATATTAGCTTGACTGAAAATACACATAACGAAAACCTTGCTCTGGGTATTGTCGTCCTATTAGCAAAACACCTTTCCAACATTTATTTCATGATTTTGCACTAATAATACAGCGGATTGAACTTCAGAATTTTCATACGGGCTTACTGTTGCTACCGGTTGTTATAATAATTGACGGATATTCTGATTCCATGTCTTGTTATTACGCCAGAGTATAATTTGGTTCATTCTAAAGATTATGGTATAAACTCCTAGTAGTACCTAACCCATTTCACTATGTTGGGGACCTAATACCGTGTCGTGATAAGAATATATTATGTTTAACAATTTCAGATTGTATATTAAGATATAGTGGATAGCATACAAGTGTATTGTCAGGTTAACTAGGGCAATATAATTGTCCACTGATATATCTAGTTGTTGAATTTTGATTGCGCCTTGTCTCCGTTCATACATATACATACAATTGCCGGTATTAACATGGAAATGCTTACAGCCTTGAAGTTTTCCTGAATTACATGGACATACTTAATCCGTACAATTTCTGGATATGGTCGATAGAGTATAAAGTTGAACACGAAATTTTTCATCGATTTCCATTTTTATGAACTAATTTTCTCTCTAGATCAGGCTTTGGATCCATGTCGGGTTCGTGAAATTTCTTAGCATACTAGAATGCATCCTGAATGTCCGTTGGGATTTATACAGCAAATATGTTCAAAGTTGGAAATGTCACAAATATGTGGGAGATTTTTGGTAAATGATTTTGGATTTTATAGTTTATTGAGATATTGATTTGCATGGGTACATATTTTAAGCTAGAATAAGCATTCACCATTCTCAGTTCTTTCTGGCGTCTTCCTTGTATACCGATTAGTTGTCGTTGCAAAAATCTTTGCTGCAGATGCATGTGAAAAATAATTATTTTCTCGTTTGTGCTTGGTACACTGCTCCTTCATTTCTGAGCACACGAATACATACGCCACAACACGTACATAATTCACTAAATAAAACACCGTCGACTTTTAATATTTCGCAGGAATGACGTTTTAAAACAAGGTCGATTGCAGCTACGCTTTGTTCAATTTATTAAAGAAGAACCTGTCATGTAGGTACGTTATGATAACCGTTATCGAGAAGGCTCAGCATGTGTGCCGAACGATTTCGACCCAAAATAAAAAGTACCTTCATGGAGCCAACATAAGTGATTTTACGCCCATGGGGTTATTTCTGACTACACACAATCCAACAAAAGTAACAAACCAGAAAAAGCCCAACGATTTCAGGAAATTGTCCGGCTTATGGAAGGAGCATGTATACTGCTTCAATTTGTGCACTGTGGTCTCCGGTTTGACTTCGCATTTCGTGTTTAGTAATGATGAGTTGGTAATCCATCCACTTGTGAAATGTTGAATATAGGTATATACGCTATAATAAATGTGTTGATAAATTATTTTTGTTGACACGGTTGGAAAGCTACTGCATTGCTGCGTCTGAGAAACATTTAGAACCAAAATTTAATTCAGTCGGTGAATATTATTTTGAGTTGTATGTTATATTATGAGTTCATACAGTACAATTTCCGCATTTTGTTGTTTCTTACTACACATTAACTTGTCTCAATTCAGACAGCACATTTAAACATGCACCAGTATAGCAGACAAAAATAATTATAATGTACAAACAAAATTATTTATATGCTCCCAATGTATATAAACAAACATTACTATTCAAAAGTCAACAAGACATTCAATTTGAAATATCAGCTTATGAATTCATACCAATAATGATAACCACTTGAAACTACACATGTACATTTTCTCGATATTTCATCAATCAAACCAACATTAGATGATCTTTGAGTAGTCTTTACGACATAAATAATTATATGAAAGTATTACGGGACAAACTCCACCACCGCTACCAATTGTTTATGATTTTTAGTCTGTCATCCAGATCGGGTGTCAGGGTTTCCACTGGGGCAGGTTTCCTTGTAGGATCCCTCATCAGTAACTTCCAGTGTTCCACCAGCCTGACTCATAAACTTGAATTCGCACTCCTCCTTGCAACAAACGCAAACGCCCTTATGGTCTGTAGTAGCAACAGCGCCTTCCCCTGACGCTTGTGAATATCGATGACCATGGCAGCAGAGGTGGCTTTCGGTGCAGTTTTTTTAAACTCCTCCCGACCCTCACATTTTGCTGTCATTGAGCATTTGTCATCCTCATCTTGACCCAACGTGTAAACCTATAACAGTTTTTTAGAAAAAACAAATATAAAATTAAGTATACAACTTTTATGACTATCGTGCTAATTACATATTGTCAATGGCGTCCTTGAATCTCAAATGGCGAGACTCTTAAATGCTATTGAAAAACGTACCTTTAGACAAATAAGCGCAAACAAAATCCAAATGTAAGGAGCAATACGAGCCATTGCTGTATTTTCTGGAAACGGAATGTTGTTGCTTCTCATCTTGCCATTTGGAACTTTGCATTCCGCCATTATGATTTATCTCGAATGTCATTACTTGTATGATCTAGAGGTGCAGTGGACTTCGTTCAAGGAAAAGTTGACGGAGCTCACAAAACGGATACGTGGCGTGAACAAAACGGCCATATCATTCAGGCTAATTGCCTTGAAGATTCGAGGGAATATCTCTATATCAATAAGGGCACATTTATGGATTGGTTGGGTACGTCAATGGATCATTTGGTTAACCTACTCGTATCTTACTAACCATATCGTTATAAATAATATAATGAATTGTTGGTAACGATATTAATCTATTGATAATGTGATGCGTATGTGTGCATGCATGAGTCGTAAAATATGCTTTACTCCATGGCTGTATGCTAATAGTAAACGAACTCACTTTCTTCATAGTAATGATTTGTATGAATAATGTTTGATGTTTTTACAAGATTCAATGATTTGTTGATTATTTGCGAAACGTTCGAATAACTCGATATGATTCGATATACGGTGTATCTAAAATAATTTTCATAGAATTCGCCTAATATTACGTGGCATAGTTTCATTTTATATTCGAATTGCATGATATAATGAAAGTTTAATAGAAAGGAAATCAATGTAGTTAATCGACAAGGCAAGCGCCAAAACTTCAGGAAAGCAATCTTGACTTTCAATTAGTCATCTGGATCTGACACGTGTGGTTTCGCATCGGGACAGGATTCAACATACGAACCTGTGTCACCTGGAGCCAATCTCCCGCCTGCCTGGCTCATATGCTTCGTATCGCATTCCGCCTTGCAACAGACGCACGATCCCTTTCGGTGTGTAGCGTATGACGTTTCGGCCTCTGCTGCTCTTGCATATCGATGGTTGTCACAGCAAAGGTGACCGTCCGCGCAGTTCTTATAGGCCTCCATATCCTCACATTTTGCATCCACAGAGCATTCGTGGTCAGCAAGAACCAACGTAGCAATCTGTAAAGTTATCGAGGATGACACAATTAGTATACAATTCATGTAGAACAATTGAAAACAGATGAATATTTGAATTAAATGCCTATATTTTTTTATAAATCTACCTCTAGAGATATAATCGTAAAGACCGCCAACAACCAAAAAATGAAACGGCACATTTCAGTGTTTTATGGGAACGCGAATCCGGTGTATTTAAATTGGCAGATAGCTGATGGAATGATCCGATCTCTGTCTCAGTTTTGAATGGTCTTTAAATTGTAAGAGCTTTGGATTTTTATACCCATTCATTAGATTGCCACAGAAAAATGTACAAAATGACATTTCAGATTAGTTTTTTGAGTTAGGTTGCGCAAGTGATAATGATCAAGATATCATCACGATCATGACGCGCTTTCAATAATTAATTATGGCATATAATTACAGTTCGAATAGTATATTTCACTTTTTTCATTTCCTCACCTGCCCTGCGCTTGCGGGCTGCCATGTATTTGGAAAGGAATAATGTTAAAGACAACAATATTTTCATTGACGTTGACTTTCAATGACGTTCATGCTACCTAATTACGGCCCGGTTATTTACATACGTGTGGTACCGTAATCTCAATTAGAACAACGTATAGCATTTTTGCGTAGGTTTCGTAACTTGTCACTATCCTCATTATTTCCTCATTTTTGATATGATCTTAATGACTTTTTAAGGATGACTATTCATGTATGTGAGGATTTTTGGTACAAGGTATGTTATCTGTTTTTTGTCCGTTACAAAGTTGTATGCTAGATGCATATGCCGACCATAGGATTTTTCAACCGACAAAAAACAGATAACATACCTTTTACCAAAAAATCGTCACATATAGTGCGCGTTTACAGGACATGATATCAATTTTACATTTCATTATATGTGAACTCTTCATTTAGCATAAATTGCAATGGCAGCAGTTTGATCAGCATTTGAGTTTACAGGATAAGGTACAGAAATTTCAGGCTACTTTTTTCGTTACCGGCATTTGCAATTGATTTTTGTTTTCATACTGCAATCAAAGTAAATGAAGTGGGTGCTAGTATATTCATTATAACTCTAATGATTGTTTCTGCTGTTTGATTTATCGTACAATCAAATTTGAAAATATTATCACTGGTAATTGTGAATACAACATATGTTTTGCAGAGGAGCGGATAATACTTCACGGTGGAAGCGGTATATGATGAAAATGAACATTGTAAGTTTGAGGGTCCGATTGGTTGAACAAAAAGGCGAAACAAGAAAACCTCGTGGGAGAAATGAACTTTAGCTTCTGTTCTCATGAAAGGAATATCCTGTGTCCCTAACTTGGCTTGAAACAAAAAGAATGAACAGATGGACGCCTGAGATGTTGCGAGTTGTTTAGGTGCATACAATAATATGACTCGGAATGCTCATAAATATTAAATGCATGTATGATGCTTAAATTATTTTTTAAATAAAAAAATCCAGATTGAAATTAAATTTACAAAATATTCAATTACTTTTATTAGCACAAAAAAGTGAGATACTTCAAGTCAGTAGACAAATAATTAAATGTCAAAAAAATCTAAAATCATGAGTTTATTTCGGACTACATGCAAGTATCAAACTTGTAGCAAAACGTTAAACCAAATCATGTATATGCCTACGTATTAACTAATATTAGGGTTGATCATAACGACTACAACTAAATAATGCATACATAATATCTATTTTTCTGGAATATACGTGCCAAGTTTAGCGTCACAAGACGGAATGAAAACTCATTGAAATCTAACGGGACAGTCGCTACGATTCTTGTAAATTTTATTGGACTTGCAATCAGTCATCATTATCAGTCATCTCACAGTCCTTGTTGGCCTCCATATCCTCGCATTTTTTGGTCCCAGAACATTCCTCACCTGCGTCAAGAGTGCAGATCTAGAAATATCATAATGTAATTCAAAACAATATACAAAATTTGTGCAGAAGCTTTTATGTTTATGCTTTTTATCAAGTTTTGATGAAGCCGTTTCAATCTAATACTATCACAAATTAATGTATATTTCTAAGACTTTGTAGATTTGCCAATTTTGGTGAACCAAAAAATCATAAAGTAATGTATTTCTATGTACAATTATCAGCAAATAATAATATTTTATGCGATTGGAATGCTTTTATTGTTCCGCTTGATATTCCGTGCAATGTGTCGATCAGTTACGACTGGCTTCCATAATGTGATAAGATAAATGTATAATAACAAATCATTGTAATACATTTTCACTTATTTTTATTCTACCGCATATATTAACACTGGAAGTTGAGAAAACCAATAAATAAATTGCAAGAAACATAAAACATTATTTGTCTATTCCGAATTTGTGCAAAAATGGCACTAGCACTCTTAACCTAACAAGTTATTTATTTTTTTTGTATCAACTTATGAATGCATCCGTATAACCATTAAATATTATTACTGCGAAATATACTACACCTGTACTATTTCACGATATTTTGTTACTTAAAACAGCCAATTATAGTGGTACTTAGAGTGACATTTAAGATAGAAAAATTCTATGAAAATCTTACGGGAGAAACTCTGCCAATACAACAAATGTATCTGAATTTTTTTTAAACTCAGTCATCCGGATCGGGACTCGGGGATACCACTAGGACAAAATTCCTTATAGGATCCTTCATCAGTTGGTTCCAGCGTCCCACCGGCCTGGCTCATAAATTTGACATCGCACTCCTCCTTGCAACAAACGCAAATTCCCTTGCGCTCTGTGGTAGCAGAACCTCCTCCTGATGATGCCTGTGTATATCGATGATCGTGACAGCAGATGTGGCCTTCAGTGCAGTTCTTGAACGCTTCCCTGCCCTCGCATTTTGCTGTCACGGAGCATTTGTCTTCGTCATCATCTTGACCCAACGTTCCCATCTGTAAACGTTGTTGTGGAAGAAAAAAAAACGAATATGAAATTGATTAGCCAACTTCTACGGTACTGATATTATTCAGCATTTTTGTCAAATGACATCCTACAATTTTGGTTGAATTTAATAATCACAAATGACGCGACAGTTAAATGCTTGTATGGTTAAAAGACCTACCTTGAGAGTGACAAGTGTGAAGAACATCAACACGAAAACAGCGAAACGAAACATTGCTGTGTTTTCTGTGAAATTGGCTGCTGTAAATTGCTGCTGTAATGAACCGACGGGTGTGTTGGTGTGAAATGACGTCCAGCTTGCCGGAATGTTGAGCTTTTATAGCCGCCTGCAAGAATGGGTTGCCAACGAAAAATCTTTACACTGAATATTGGTCTCAGTTTTTCAAGTGTGAGGTACAAATAGTAATAAGCATTTATTGTCCTCCACAGCGTGCCAGGATATTGTCAACAACATCGAATGCGCAGGCTTCCCACATACGTACATTGCCATTTGGTGTTAAGTATTAGCTGGCGCAGCATGCATTCTGTCAACGGATTTGAAACTAATTCCTTCGTGTGTTCGGTGGATGGCTCGACATATTTAGGTACGTACCCTCCTATCACGAAAAATTGTGTACTTTTAGGAATACAGAGTCGGCATGCTAGTACAAATCTAATTTTGGAACAAAATGTTAAGTATTTTTTCAGTCGAAAAGCCTACCAAGTTTTACGTTCCTGGGATTAGTGTTGCTTTGAAGAAAATATGAAAAACATTTGCTGGCATTCTGAATTAAAATATGTATATCCACCATTCGTGAACAGACAAAAGATGAGGACACTCATATTTTGATGTACGTGGAAAGATGAAGCAGTAGTAAGAATTGAATTTAGTTACTGCTTATAATCAGATGAACACACAAATAGCCTTTCAGGTACATTGCTGATCTCTATGATTTGTCATTTGATAAATGGGATTACAAACATGCAAGCCTTAAGCACAAACAAACGGAACATTTGCTGTATGTGTTCGTAACTTGTTACGTTGCTTTTGGGCTTTAATATTCCTTACAGAACGACGATATTTTATACCGTGGTTCCGCATAATCTCTCACCACCAGTTTGCACTGGATACGTAGCTGAAATGCAAAGGCATTTATTTCTATTGGTTCAAGAGGTTGGTTCTTTTGTCAAGAGGATCACTTTTGCGTGCTAGCAACGCATAATGCGTTTGCACAGAAACATTTTTATCTTGTAATTTTCCACAAATGATATTTTGGTTTTGTCAATTCGATCGATTCATCGAGAAGCACAATCATTCTGACTTTAAACTATGGTTTCTGTAAATGCTCATTAACGTTTGAGTTATGTTGTATTTGTTACAGTATGCAACAAAACGGCTTTATTTGCTTAAAATAAAGTTGTTTTGATGTCTCGTTATATGCATTGATGATGATTTAAAACAAATCTTAGAGCAGTGTTTAATTAATTAAGTAGTTTTCGGTTAGACCCTTCTCCATCAGACGACGTAATAGTAGTTACCACGGAACATGTGAATTGCTCTCTCCTTCGCCATTATTTAAATTTCGTAAACATGGCTTTACTAACATACAGCGTCTAGCGCTACATATCTTGGCGACTTTGCTCGTTCGTCAAATACACAATGTAGGGATCCATCTTCTGGAACACGCGCACTGGAAAATTCCAAGTGCTGATGGGATACATCAACCTGTTCTTCAGAGGCGGAAGTGTACGAAAGTTGAAAAATAAACACGATGTCATGCTATAGTCCATTTGTAATGGTATTTCTATTTCTCATTCGCATATCACAATATTGGCGCGACGCCACCTTACCAACCGAATCTACATTATTGGAAAAATTGACGGTACGTGTACAGATTCAGTACACACGGATTGGAAAGTGTGTCGGAGCAGAAATTTGTTAACGTGTATCGTATCCGTCAGTGCATCCTGGCTTGCTGACATAATATCCCTTCGAAAATCCAGATTGCTGGAGCGGAACATTTTGGTGTGCAAATTGTATTTGTTGTATCAGTGTACTCGTTAATTACATTTCATCACATATTGTTTGACCTATCTGCAATGTTCATGTCGTTGCTAATGATTCTGGCATTCTCGACTGGCATCACTCCTTCTGTAATTTACCTGGAATGTCATTACTTGGATGATCTGGAAGT